>CM038214.1:167956098-168013417 GCA_021442155.1 Cymbidium sinense
TATTTACTTTATATTTTTTGGTTTAGTTTAGGGTTTATTTATTTGTTTTTGTTTTTTAGGTTTATTTTTTATTTTTTTGGTTATTTAGTTTATTTTTTATTTTTTTTTTAGTTTATATTTTAGGTTTAGGTTTTAGTTTTTTTAGTTTAGGTTTAGTTTTTAGTATTTAGGTTTTTTATTTTAGTTTATAGTTTTATTTGTTTAGGTTTAGGTTATTTAGGTTTTAGTTTATTTTAGAGTTTATTTAGTTTTATAGTTTAGGGTGGTTTAGTTAGTTTAGGTTTAGGTTTAATAGGTTTAGGTTTTATATTTTAGTTTAGTTTGTTTAGGAGTTTAAGTTTCTGATTTTATAATTTAGGTTAGTTTGGTTTAGGGTTTAGGTTAGGTTAGTTTAGGGTTAGGTTTAGGGTTTAGGTTTAGTTTAGTTTAGGTTTAGTTTAGGATATTTAGGGTTTAGGGTTTATGGTTTAGGATTTATTTACTTTGTTTAGTGTTTAGGGTTTATTTAGGTTATTTTAGGTTTAGGGTTTAGGTTTAGGTTTTTTTATTAGGGTTTAGGGTGTTTAGGGTATAGGTTTAGGGTTTTATTTAATTATTTTAGTTAAGTTATTTTTTATTTTTTATTTATATTTAAATTTTATTTTTTATTTTTTATTTAGTTTGTTTATTTATTTCAAGTTTATATTTTAGTTTAGGTTTTATTTTAGTTTCATTTTGGTTTTGTTTAGTTTTATTTTTATTTTATTTTTTAGGTTTAGGTATTTTTTTATTTTAGGTTTAGTTAGGTTTTAGGTTTAGGTTTAGGGTTTAGGGTTTAGGTTTTAGGTTAGGGTTTTAGGGTTATTTATTTGATCTTAGGGTTTATTTGTTTTAGTGTTTAGTTTAGGTTTAGGGTTTAGGTTTAGGCTTTAGGCTTTAGGTTTAGGTTTAGGTTTAGGTTTAGGTTACTTAGGGTTAGTTTAGGGTTTAGGGTTTAGGGTTTTAGTGTTTAGGGTAAGGTTTTAGGATTTATGGTATAGGGTTTGGGTTTATGGTTTAGGGTTTAGGGGTTTTTTTTTGGTTTGGGATTTAGGGTTTAGGGTTAGGGTTAGGGTTAGGCTTTAGGTTTTAGGGTATAAATTTTTTTATTTAAATTTAGTAAACTTCTAGGTTTAGGTTTATTTAGTTTATTTATTATTTATTTTTGTTTATTTTATTTTATTTTATTTTATTAATTTTTTTTTATTTAGGTTTATTTTTACTTTTATTTAGTTTAGTTTATTTATTTTAGTTTTGGTTTTTATTTTAGTTTATTTTTTCGATTTAGGTTTAGGTTTAAGTTTATTTTTTAGTTTAGTTTTCCTTCTCTTTTATTTTTTAGGTTTAGGTTTTATTTTTTTATTTTTAGGTTTAGGATTAGGTTTTTATTTTATTATTTTTAGTTTTAGGGTTTAGGTTTTTATTTTAGGTTTATTTTAGGTTTTGTTTTTAGATTAGGTTCAAGTTTATTTTTAGTTTATTTTATTTGATTTAGTTTAGGTCTAGGTTTAGTACAATAGACCAATCACATAAAGCTAGCACCCTAAAAGTTACAGTAGGATCAGTGGCCAAGTTAAAAAAAACCAAGCAATAACTCTACCAAAGACACCACCAAAAGGAAGAGAAATAAAAAAAAGGAGTCAGCATGAATTGGGGTAACAACAGAACCCAACAAAACAACCCCAAAGGCATAACAATAACCCACAACTATCTCCAGAGCACTAGCAATCCAAATCCAAGGACAAAACCTCCACCCAAACAGCAAAATAGTAGAAGATATGAAGCACCAGAGAGAGGAAAGCAATAGGGAGGCCAAGAGGGCATCCAGAAATTACCATCAAAACCACCACCAAGGCAGTAGGAAAATTAGCAAATCTAGCACCACCGACAAAGACACAAATATCGGGAAACAAGGAGAGAAAAATAAACCATAGGGATTCAATACCAACAGCCAATCCAAATCCCAAGACACCAAGCCAAGGAACAAGCATCCAAGGCAAGACAACATCCAATCCCAAGACACCAAGCCAGAGAGAGCCACAACCAAGACTCAAAAACCCACCAATCTTGAGGAGTACCAACAAACCATTAGGCATAGACAAAAATAGCCATAACCATCTCCTCTAGTAAATAGAAACCCTAGTTTGGAAAAAAAAACCACAAAGTAGCTGCCCTCATACAAATCAACAAATAAAACAACCAACAAAAAGAAAACACCAATCCAAACCAGGAAAACAACCAAAAAGAATTGAAAAAAACCAAAATAAGCAAATTCTGAAGAGACCAATAGCTTCCACCCAACAACCAAACACAACAATAGAAGTTCAAATTCTGTAAAGGGAACAACCAGCCAAAATAAGATTTTAACCAAATACAAAGCCCAAAGTAGAGGGAAAGAACAACAACAGGCATAGCCACAACCCACCTTAAGATCTCCAAAAAAACCAAGAAACAAAATTGGTAGTCACTTAGCTGGACAAAAAACCACAGTATAAAATGCCAAAGAGAACCACCCAACCACAAGCAGTAAATTAGTGAGGAAAAGAACAAGGCCAGAAGCAAACAAAGCCCCTTTCAAACCCTAAAGAGCAGACAATCACCACAAAAGAGAAAATAGGAGGGCAACAACCAGAAAAAAAGCTACCTCCAATCCACAAGGCAAAGGGAAAAACCAACCAGTAGAAGCCCCTAAGCAAAAAAGGAAAAGAGAACAGCAACCACCAAAAAGCCCAAAACTAAGCCAAACTAGAAGAGACCAATAGTAGCCATGAAAAAATGACCACCCAAAATAGTCGGGCAGATGGAAGAAGCAAATTGCAGCATCCAGCAGAACCAACCATAGTAACCAAAAATCCAATTCAAATAAGGTAACAGCTAGCCAAAACTGAGGCAAACATAACATTAATTAGTATAAGGGTAGCAAAATCGCATAGCCATAACCCAACAGGAGACCCCAAAACATCACTAGCTGTGTGATAAAAGAAGCATAGCATAAGCCATAGAAAGAAAACCACCAGTTTTAGAGGATAGGAAAACCAATTAAAATAGCACCACTATGACCCAAATAAGGGTCAATCAAGTATACAATGGGGTAAAGAGGAAGGGGTTTAAGTTTAGAAATAAACTAAAACCAACAAGGTAGCTTTCATATAAAGTGAGATTGACTAGGACCCTAAAGAAAAATAGCAAAAACCACTTCTTGGTGAGGGAAGCATAAACAAAAAAAACAACAACCAAGAAACAGACTAAATAAAACCACCACAGCAATTTGATCAACAAAATAACTGAAAGTTAAAATTTGAGGTAAGGCAGTCCAATATTATCCATATTGACCATACCATGTGGATGCTTAAGTAAGATATGGTTATCAAATAAAGTGAGCTCATTTAATTCAGCTCCCAAATTAGCCAGGAAATCAGCATAAGCATTACCTTCACACAGAATGTGAGAAATTTTGTAGCAAACTTGAGAAAGAAGTTTTTTAGTGTGATTAAGAAGATAAAATAAGTCAGCATTCCCCATTTTATTAGTATTGAGCATATCAAGTAAAAGAAGAGCATCAACTTCAATCCTAATATTAAATTGGCCTTTGTTTAAACAAATATCATTAGCTTTATTAACAGCCATGAGCTTAGCATAAATAACATAACAAGCTTTGAGGGGTAGGCAAAAGCACAAATGACATTACTTTTAGAATCCCTAAGAATTCCACCACAACCATATTTATTAAGGGAAACGAAACCATCAGCATTGATCTTAATAAAATTCTCTTTAGGCTTAATCCAATGTATAATCCTAATACTCTTGTATGAAGGGTCATCATGCAAAGTGATACCCAATTTCTCAGCCACAAATTTATCACTTCTAAAATGAAGATTACTAATTAAATTTGCATTAAACAAAGCATGAATTTTTTGTTTAGTTTTAGCAATGATCCTTTTATGGTTCATAGGGATGCCTCGATATTTAGCATCATTTCTATCCATACAAATGAACCAAAAAGGGTAATAATTAAACTTTCATATGACCTTTCACAGTTTTATAGAAACAAACTTCAAGAAGTTGATATAACGAAAGAGAGCCATGAAAATAGTTAGTGTTAAATAAATCATCATACCATATCCAAAGTTTGGAAGTAATAGCACCGTTGACAAAAATATGATAAACATTTTCAATATGAAAGCAACAATAGCACTTAAGGTAAATAAAACCCTTTAAGCGAGCAAAGAATCTACAGAATGAAGTTAATCAAAATCCTCCAAGCTAAAATAGAATAAGAAATGGGAATGATATTGTTCCAAAGTTTAATAAAAACATTAGAGGTGTTTTGTTTATTTCTAATAAAATTATGAACCTCTTTAAGAACGAAATAGCCATTGTAAGAGAGATTTAAAAAAATAATTTGATCACGTTAATTAGAAAAGATAGTGATGTTGCAAAACTTGTCAAAAATAGAAATAGGAATGTAGTTCTCAAGTTTGTTTTCATTCCAATTATTATTAAGCCAAAAAGAGTTAACTTTGATAGCAGCAGTAGTGTGTGTAGGTAAAAGGGAGTCAAAAGAGCTACTTCTAATCCAATTGTCTTGCCAAAAGAAAGAAGTGCCCGAATGAATACTCCAAGATATTAATGATTCATAACCCATTTAATAAGAGCAAAGTCTTTCCAAATAGGAGAGTCAACTTATAAGCAATAAGAGGGTGTTTACCTTAACAATATTTTTTCCATCATAAAATTAGCCCAAAGGCTATCATTCTTTTAAAATTCCACCGAGCATATGAGAGAATCATAGCTTCATAATAAGTTTGCAACCTAGACCACCTTCACCCAAAGGACCACAACATTTTTGAGGATGTCCAATGCATTCTTTTAATAGAATTATTGATCCCAAAATAAATTTATTAAGCAAGCATCAATTCGATAAGAGTAGAATTAGTGGGAATAATAGTTTCAATCAAATAAAGAGGCATATAATTGAGTGCTTTTAAGAATAGCTTGCCACCAAAGGAAAGTAAATGGAATTCCCAAACAAAAATTTTATTTAAGATATTTTGAATTAACTCATCAAAAATGTGGGATCATTTTGGACCTTCAAATAGAGGAGCACCCTAGTACTTAAGAGGTAAGTGTTGATGTTTAAAATTTGTGATATGGCGGATTTCATTGATTTTATTATTAGAGATACTTGAAGAAATAATAAAACAACTTTTGTTATTATTGATAGAAAGACCACTTTCTCTACCAAATTTATTTATAAAAATCTTGAGGTTCTTGATATGTTGAATAGAAGCATTGTAAAAAATAATGAAAACATCTACAAAGCACAATGGGAAACAGAAGACCACCAAGAGTTCTCAGTAGATATATAAGATTGTTTAAAAATAACACATTGATGCTCCTAGATAAGTACTCAATAGTAATAATAAAAGTGGAGATAAAGGATCCCCTTGTCTTAAGCCATGGGAAAAGGTAAGAAGCCCAAATCTTTCCCATTACAAAATAGAAAACGCATTATTAATACAAGTTTTATTAAGAAAAGTAAATTTATTAGAAAACCCAAATAAATTCATAATATGTAAAAGGAAATCCCAAGAGATATTATCAAAAGCTTTGGTAATATCTAATTTGGAAAGAATGTTTCCACCTCTAGTCTTAGCATCTAAGTCATGAATTAATTCCTATGCAAGTAAACTATTGTTAGAAATAGATCAACCTCTAAAAAAACTAGTTTGGTTGAGAGATATAATCTTATGTAGTAGAAGACTAAGCTTGATGGCAAGAATTTCTAAAATTAGCTTATTGAAGAAGGTGCAAAGACCAACATGTCTAAGATCACTCCATAGTCTAGATTATCTTTCTTAGGAATGAGAAAATATAAGTGCTAGAAAAATATCTAGGAAAAGGATTACCATTAAAAAAATCAACCACAACCTCAATCAAATCATTTTAATAATAAACCAACAATTTTGAAAAATTGAGAACTTTAAAATTTCATCTATTAAGTACAATAGGCAAATCATTATATCATTGCTAATAATAGAAGGAATCAAGTGCGATTTAGAAATAGCTTCATAAGGGCAACTCTTATTAAGCATATTTCTAAAGGAATTAATAATCAAATCCTTTCATTATTCTCCATAATTCATTCCATTGCCATTTTAAATTTTTTTAATATTATTTAAAGCTCTCTTTTTAATAACTAAAGCATGGAGATACTTAGTATTCGATCACCATCCAATATGTTTACTAGTTTTTGAAGCCAATAAGCCTCTTTCATATTTTGAAAATTAATAAGTTTATCTTTCACCAAGTCCTTAATCTTAGGATCACATAATAGAGACCTCAAGATCACAAAACAATTTTTTCATATCTTTGATATTAGAAAAAAGTTTATTATAACAATGCTTGTTCCACCAACCCAAAATTTTCTTAAGTCATTTATTCTTAAATGAAAGTCTATTCATCCCCATAATCAAATTATCAAGATGTAAAGGAGCTTTCCAATTGTTAGCCACAACATTAAAAAATTAATATCTGAATCCACATGTTCAAATCTAAAAGGAGAAAATTTTTTTAATCTATTAGAAATATCTTTAATAGAAACCAAAAGAGGAGCATGATCAGACAAGGTTCTGCTTAAATGATCGATAGTAATATGCCATTGAGTAATCTAATGAGTATTAAAAAGAATCTGATCCAACCTTTGTCAAAGTCTAGAGTTTTGCCAAGTATAATTAGAACCTTTAAAACCAATATCAATCAAATTATAATCAAGGATCATATTAGAAAATTCTTCCATGGAATGAATATTAGGAGAGCAACCACCACTTCATTTAGAAGTGAATAAAATAGTGTTGAAATCACCACCAACAAATCAAGGTTTATTGACAGAGGTAGAAAAATTCTTAAAATTATCCCAAAGAAGATTTCTACTAGATCTAAGCCCAAAACAATAATAACCATAAGACATTTGAGCATTCAACTTTTGAAAATCATCAAGAATAGAAACCTCTACAAAGTTATTCCAAAGACACCAAATTATATTACCATTAGAGAAAAATTTATTGAAATCGATCATTCTAGCAACATGGTTCATTTTGTTAGCATGAATAAGAGGCTCTAAAAAATAAGTAAAGAAATATTATGTATATAACAAATATTTCTAATATGGTTATGAATAGGGAGGGTACAGATCCCTCTAACATTCCAAACAATAAAATTAAACATCAAGAAATAAAAGGGGTTAAGAAAAGTTTAATTAAGAGAGGAGAGAGAGGTCATAGCCGATCAAGTGTTTCTTAGCAATTTGGGAGGGAGATTTTTAACACCTTTTTTTCTTTTAGCATGATAAGTTTGGAAACCATTTTCTTTTCCCATATAATCATCATGAGAAGGATTTAGCAACATTAGTCATAGATTTAAGAGAAATCTCTTGATTAGAAATGAGTTCTCCTCCTTCCAAGACATTAGAATTTATTAAAGCCAAATGAGCATGAATAGAGAGAGAGAGCATAAATAGATTTATTAAAAGGCAAATGTGAACACCAAGCCCTTCCTTTTCATGACCCAAATTATTAGACAAAGCCAAATCTTTTTGAGAATTTAAATCATCATAAATCTGGAAAATAGAATCAATTTTTCAACCTGATTATCATGAGGTATTAAAGCCATATTCTCCATTGAATTTGAATGATGCATAACATTAATATCCTCATTTATATTCTTAATCAAAGCTTTATTTTCATCAATCAACCAAAGGATGCACGAATTGAATTGGAGGAAACAAAATTGTCATCTAAAAGTTTACAAAAACTATTATTGTTTACATTAGAAGACTTCAATTGCACAAAAGAAGTAAGAGGTAAAACATCATTATTAGGAGCATTCAAAATTTCCTTTTTTTTTCTTAAGTAGCTTTTTGATATTTAATAGTGATCGGCCTAGGGTTATGAATAGAAGTTTCCTTAACAAGGAATTTTTTAGGTGAGGATGAAGAATGAAGCATTTAGAATTATCATGCTCGTTGATTTTACAGTGAGAACAAATGATGGGGAAATTTTCAAATTCAATTCTTTGCATATAATTATAATTTTCATATCCCAACCAGATTTCTTTAGGGTGTTTCTTGGTAATGTCCAATTCAATAAGGATTCTACCCACTAAAAGATGAGATGTTATAGTCATTGTCTGGTCAGTTAACAACAGTCGACCAAATAAAACACTCACTATAAAAAGGAATTAATGGTTAATAAAATGAATTCGCATATTAGGGAGAGAAATCCAAATTGGAACATCATTGAATGATTTCAAAGCAGTTGAAGCCAAGTTAGTTGATGCCATAGTAGGATCCATAGGATCCTTTTCCCAATGAATCGTGGGAAGAAGCCCATAGTATCACCAATGATGACACACAAAATAGGCCCAATCAAGAAGGAATCCAATGAGAATCATGCAAAAATAGCAGTGGCTAGAAACCAAAATGAGAGGGGAAAGGGAACCGCCAGAGCACGGACCAGGGCTGAGTGGTTTTTAGTTTTTTAGTTTTGGGTTTAGAGTTTAGAGTTAGTTTAGGTTTAGAGTGAGTTTAGTTATGAGGTTTAGTTTAGGCTCAGGTAGAGTAGGTTTAGGTTTTAGATTTAGGTTTAGTGGGGCCCATTTAGACAGGCCTAGGGCTCAGTTTAGGTTTAGGCCTGAGGCTCAGTTTAGGGCCTAGGCCTAGATTTAGGTTTAGCCTCAGGTTTGGGAGTTTCAGGCCTGGGCCCAGTTTAGGGCCCAGGCCTTGGGGAGGCCTGCCAGCCTCAGCCCAGGGCTCAGCCAGTAGCAGCCCAGTAGGCCTGGGGCCCAGCCCAGGCCTTTAGGGCTCAGTTTCAGAGCCCAGGCCCAGGGCCTAAGCCTGGGCTGGCCCAGCCTTCAGGCCCAGGGCCCAGGGCCCAGGATCAGCCTTAAGCCCAGGGCTCAGGGCCCAGGGCCTAGGGCCTAGCCCAGGGCCCAGCCCAGGGCTAGGGCCCAGCTCAGCTCAGCCTTCAGGAGCTCAGCCTCCCAGCCCAGGGCCTAGGGCCCAGGGCCTGGGCCTATTTAGGCTTAGTTAGGGCCTTTAGTTTGGTTTGGCCTAGGGCTCAGCCTAGGTCAGGGCCCAGGGCCTAGTTTAGCCCAGGTCTGGCTCAGTCAAGTTTAGGGCAGCTTAGGGGCTCAGGTTTAGTTTAGTTTTAGGTAGTTTAGGTTAGTTTTAGGAGGTTTGTGTTTAGGGTTTAGGGTCAGGGTTTAGGAGGTAGGTTTAGTGAGGGCTCAGGGCCCAGGTGTTTAGTGGTTTATAAGGGTTTAGGGTTTAGTGCAGGTAGTTTAGATTTAGGGTTTGTTTAAATGGGTTTTAGGTTTAGGTTTAGGTTTAGGAGGGTTTAGGGTTTAGTAGGGTTTTAGGTTTAGGTTTAGATTTTATGGTGTTTTTTAATTTCATTTGTGTGTATATGAGGGACACGATCTGAGGATGTACTTATTGAGGTTATTTGACATCACATGAAATCTATCTGAAAGATAGAAATCACTACCCCACGATGGACCTAATCACCTTATAAGGACTCTTTAAGGCATGGGTCTTCAATATATAGAGATTTTCTCATACTTTTAAAAAAAAGTAAAAGGTGGTTTATTTAAACTAGGTTCATTAAGTTCCCATGGAAGGCAAGCCCCCATAGTTAATTACATCTTAAGAAAAATGAATCCTTAAGAATACTAAGTAGGCAAATTGTTGTCTACAAAGAATTCAAAGATTGGACTATTAATAAATTGGTTGTATTTTAGAAGATAAAGTGGGATGGATCAAAAGGGAAGAGTTATTATCGAAACCAAAGATGAGTATGGAGTACTCATGATACTAGAAACCTAGTGAGCAATAATATCCTATGGTTGGGCTTTATATATTAGAAATTAAGGAGATTTATTTATTTGATTTGAAATTTTATTAGAAATCTTGGACTTATAATTCCATAATATAAGATTATGGAAATACCGAAGTGAGTATTTATGCTTGTAGCTCAGAAAGAAAAATAACAATCTCATATCCTAAATCTAGATAACTTTGGCGAGGGCCAAAGCATGACCTAAATCTTAGGCAAAAGTGGTATATGGTTTACCTCCACAAGAGATAGTAAACCACCTGACTGCTGGACTTATTATCACTTGGAGTGGCAGCCAACTAACTCATATACTTCAAATCCATGTAGGCAAGTCATATGCTTTTGTGAGATGGCTAGGTTGTTATTATTTAAAAAATAAACTAAGCCCTTAAACCAACTCCCTAAGAGACTAGAGCATGGGAGGTATAAATAATGACAAAAATCTAATGCAAATCCTTATCAAATTTTATTTAATTTAGGACTCTTTATTTTGACATAAAGGCTATAGGATTTTGTATGCCTAAATGCATGAAGTTGATTATGGGCCAAATCAAAAGGGAAAGAGGTGTTCTTCCATCATAGGCTCTCAAAGGTTAAGCCCATTCTATCTGGAAAAGATGGAAGCCCTCTTAACAACAAGTGAACTAAGATGATTATGCATGATATTAAACATATAACATCTAAGGGGTTGTTAAATATTTTATTATCTTGATTTAATGCCTAGGTTTTCATATAAGATTATGAGTTATTTTAAAAGTTTAGTTATGAGTTGTTAATGGGATAGAAAATTTATTTTTATCCTAAGAGCCTAATCACATCCAGGCCATACAACAATCACCAATCATAAAAAAACTATGAAAAGGCATGCTTTTCCCAATGCAAAGCTAAGCAAAACATTAAATATTTGTTATAAAGCTATCGCAAAAGAATAAAAGGCTGATGCGGTTGGGTACTACTATACATCCTGAAAAGAAATGTGGGTAGCAAGTTCTACCTTTATACAACCCAGATTACATGAGAATAATTACAATTACAAATGATGAATGTTATGAGGGTCTTCATTCTTCATTCTTCCTTCTTCATTTCTTCATCTTCCATTTCTTCATTTGATTTGCTCAATTTCTTCCTTCTTTTGGATTGATTTGGATATGCTAAAGGTATCACATGGTACATAAGACTTGGTCTTATAACCAATGCTCATCCAAGTCCCCCATAATACTCATCCTAATCCTAATGCAAAATTATATTAAAAGTAGGAAAGTAAATCTAGCTACACCTACAAAATAAATGTTAGCTAAACTCACCATAAAACCCAAGCAATTATATGAATAATTTGTACTTAGCACCCCACACATGGGTAACTAAGCCCACCTATCCTAACTTGGGTTATGCTTAGCTAACCCGCACACAAAAAAATATTTATATTTTTATTTAGCCCCTTAAGCACAACCCACAGAAGCATGATTAGCTAATATTGGCCTAACATCCGCATACACCCTAACATCCGCTACAATAATACATCATAATACAATACATCAAACCATACACCTCCCTAACATAAAGCTATAAATGGTAACTTAGTCTAATGTGAATTAAAGCTTGTGTGGTATGTCCCAACTAGGCTTTAGAGTTGTATTTGCTAAGTGTGAGGGATTTAATTTATAAAGGGGTTGATTTTTCTTTAAGTGATTTGATTGGTTTAAATATTTTATTTAGTATTTTCTTTTATTTCATATGGTATACACTTAACAACTAAGTGTTATAAAGAAAAGAAAGATAGGGAACCTCTCTTTCAACCCTACCTTAAGTCACTTCTAAAGCAAGTTAATTAATCAATTTTCTTTAGTGAATAGCATATTATAAGTTTTAATTATTCCTAAGTTTAGGTTCACTCTAAATAACCTTTTTCAATAAGAAAGGCATCTTAAGATTAATTAGAATGAATTACTATCACATAACACATGTTTATTCATTTCTTTCCATCATGCATATCATGCATATGATTAAATCCTAAGCATACCTATACATGCAATTTATATTTTAGCATACTTGAATGATGAATGCAAAGAAGTGTATTTGAAATTTAAATATTTCATTTGATTGAATTATGAATGCATGCCTTTTTAATAGAAAAATGGATTTTTCATCCATTAGCTATATACACATTCACATGCATAAAAGTTTTAAGTGAGTTCATCGCCATTGCTCTGCACTGGGGGTGTAAGGTACAGTACCTACTTAGGGCTACTTAAAGCCTCACAGCCCCAATGTATCTAGACTAATATACCACTTTTCTTAGATACATATAGATGTATAAGAAACTACAAGGATAGAAAAAAACCCATGGAAAAATTGTATTTGATTTATATGACTTATGATTCTTATTCATTGGCCACATCACACAAACATATGTATAAGAGTTTTAAGTGGGTAAGACGCCACTATTTTGTGCCAGGGGCATATGGTATAAGACCTACTTAGGGCTATTTAAAGCCTCGCAGCCCCGGGGTGTCCAGACTAATATGCCACTTTTCTCAGATACAGGTGAATGTATGAAAAGAACCACAAGAAGAAGTCATGCAAGAAGTCATATTTGATTTGATTATATGATTTACATATATGGTAAGTCTTAGCATGGAAATGCATAGGAATAGATTTAGACAAATGTTGTGTATTCAAATGAACTATACATTTGTAATTCCTATGTGAATCCATGTAAGATAAGGAAAGAGAGCTTCATATTGCATATCTTATATTATCAACACATGCAAACCTATAGATATTTATAATTAACATCACTCCATTTATTATAATTGATTTATGAGCTTTTGAAAATAACTTTTGATTTAATAGTGATAATAGCCACCAATTTTTAATTTAAATCAACACATGCAATTGACATAAAAGAAACCATTTCATTTAGTTAATTTTGAAAGGAATGAATGCATGATTACACATGGAAGCAACATTTAACATGATTGGAAAGAAATAAAGGAACATAAGCACATTATCTCATTCATTCCAATTAATTCCTAAGGACAATCATACTAAATAAAGCCACTTAAAATAAACTAAAGTCCTTTAATGAGATTTCTTAATTTTGAGTTTGATTTGATTTAGGAAATGAAAGATATTTGTTGATCCTAATCCCATTCCTCATGTGTGAGTTAATTTGATTTAATGAAGAAGTATTTAAGTTGATTTTATGGTCAATTAGGTTAGGTATGAATTAAGCCAATTAACCCTTACATACATCACCTAAGTTAATTAACTAATTAATAATATGATATGGAAACCACATGGAAAGTAAATTTGTAATGATCGTAAGAAATGAAAGGGGCCTACTGCAATTGGCTCATGATTAATAGTTAATTAAGCTTAAGGGATCTCACTTAACTACTTTTATAGTTTTCTCACATATGTGAGCTAACCATAATTTGATTACCTCCCCCTTTGGATTATTGAACACCCAAAGAGCTACCCAAGATTAAATTAGAGAAATATATTTAATTAAATTAATTAAATTCATTAATTAACTAATTAAATCTTAATTAACCTTAACCAATCAAAATGAGATGGGCTTAGAGAAAGAGACAAAGAAGGGATCCTAAGTCTCAATCCCTAAATCCTTTCAATTAGTTGATTAAAGTTCGTGCATGATTTGATTTTAATCTTATTAATTAATTAAGGTGTTAATTAATTAATTATTTAAGAGGGATTAGAGAAGACTTAAAGAAAAGATTGGAAGAGGAGTCTCAATCCATTTCTCTGACATCATCTTTAAGAGGTTACCAAGCTTAATTGATTGATTAATTTATTATTCATTTGCTTAACTACCACTAGCATTTAGAAAGTTATTAAGTTTTAAACTTAACCCATTGGTTCCTTAATTACAAAGCCAATAAAATCTAAAATAGGGGAGGCGAGGCCATCCCCTTAACATGCACATAAAGCTCGAGATTAATTGGATGGTTAATTAGGGGAGAAATTACTAATTGTATTTCCACTAATTTTAAATTAAGCCAAATCCACTATTCAAAATCTATTAATAATAATTTTCTTGGATTCTACTCTAAATTATCTTTAAAATGAGCCTAAGTTTATAGTTTTTTCTAGATTTTTCTAGATTTTTCTAGAATTTTTTAGGAATTTAAGAAGTTTCAGGATTAAAAACTAGTTAATTAGCCCTACTAGAGCCTCCCATCGCTGCCATGGCTTACTAACACGTCCTTGATGTGGTGCCATCCATGTGGTGTGATGAGATTTGCTATTTTAGTTACATCCAAGTGATGACTCAAATGGCGCATGCTATAACTCCGTGGACTATCCGGGGATGGACCCATGATTATATCATAAGCATGATTAGATCGTGATCATTCATCGTGGTTTTGAAGGATTACTCCTGGTTTTGAAGGATTAATCATAGGAAGCATGATTAGATCAGATCATTCATCCCGAACATACGGATGGACATGATCTATCTCCTCTCGAGCATCGAATAATGTCTACCGTCCATCGATCGTCGCTCGATCTGAGCTCACCCAAGCTTGGATGGAGATGAAAATGATCTCACACCTTTGGGAAAGTACAATAAGAAGATCTAATAGAGGAAATTGCATGACATGAAAATATCTTTCATAAAAGACAAACCTTTTTTCATTCAAGGATTAGTTTCAATGGAATACCTCACTGGAGCTTATGATTGGCGCCTAATGATCGAGGAAGCTTCATTTTTGTAAAATGAAGCTCTAGAGCACGAGCTTTGATTTGGTGTAGTTTGCTCAGAAGATAAATCCACTAGGCGTAGGTACTTGGGCATGATCGAACGCTACCCTCCAACCATCAAGAAGCTTGGGAAATGATTCATTCTCATTCATTTGGCTCCAAGGAAGGTGTGTGGAAAGTTAATTGCACTTTGGTGGAGGTTTGAGCAAATGAGAATCGAATGTGGCCTCCCCTATTTCAATTTTTCATAAAATCAAGAATGGGGATTTTGGGAGTGTGGGAAAGGCTTGTAATTACTCTGGGAACTCTCTCCTGGTCAATGAATCAAGTGTGAGTGTCTTAGTTTGAGTGAGAATGAGGGGGGAATACCCCCTCATTCCTTGGATCTAATGGCCACAACTTCTTTGGATTTTTCTTGATCAATTGGCCAAATTGGAGGGTGGTGGAGGTCCTTGGGTCCATGATGTTGCTCAATTTGGTTGGGTGAGGGTGTGGAGGTGGCTGCCAAGGGAGTAGTGGGTGTCCTATGGCTGCTTGGGTTGAATCAAATGGGGAGGTGATTTCACCTCCCTATGGATCATGGTCGACCCAACCACCTTTCGATCAGGTCAGCAATGGTCTTTGGTGTCTAACTGGACCTATGATTGGGTGCCAAGTGGCTAGGGGAAGAAAATGACCAAAAGAGCATGTGTCTTATTCATGATGCCCTAAACCTAAGGTAAAAATGGTAAATGGCTATGGTTTGGGGTAGATTTGGGATGCATCAAAAGTTAGCCCAAATTTCAAGTAGTTTGAGTTTATTTGATTTGATTTGGTTTGATGAACCTATTTATGTCAAATTGGGTTAGTTAGTCAAGTTGACCAATTGGTCAAATTGGGTCCAAGATTTGGGTCATGTTCAATTGGCTAATTGAAAATGATTGTAGGCTTTTGGTTTAATTTAGAATTAATTTGATTTTGGCTAATTTGACCCTTTAGGTCAATTAAGATCAAGTTCAATTGACCAATTGGTCAAATTGGGATCAATCATGGTTTTGGTCAAGTTCAATAAGAGATTTGGAATGAACTTGAGCCATTGGTTACAATCAATTTGGGTTAGAATGTGATTTGACCCAATTTAGCTTTTTAGGCCAATTTGGGTCAACTGGGTCAAATAGCCAATTGTGCTTGGTTTGGCTCTGAGGGTTTGGTCATGTTCAATCATTAGTCGGGAATCAATGGTTTCAATCAATTTTGCATATGGTGGATTTTGGCTAATTTGGGTTTCATTTGGGCTAAATGTTGACTTAGTCAACTGCTAGTTAACTTGGCTCACCCAATTCAATTTTGATTGACCTAGGATGATTTTTGATCATGTTGTGAGGTTTGGATGGGCTTAGTTCAATCCAATTTGGGTTCAATTAGAACTTGGCCCAAATAAGTCTTTTAGGTCACTTTGGGTCAAGTAGACCTAAATGGATTAATTGGCTTGATCATGGCTTGATTCAAGTTTAATTATATTGATAAATGGGTTTGAGATGAAAATATAAATTCATTTGTAAGTAATTTGGATCCATATGGATTTTGGTTCATATGATAATTAAGTCAAAAAAAGGGCTAATTGATTTGGGGTTAGCTTGGATTTGGTTTGATAATTATAGTTTGTATTTAGATTTGGATCTATGATTGTAGGAATGTTTGAATCATGAGGAAATCCATGATTTTGAATTGATTTAGCTAAGTTCAAGAATTTGACTAAAAAAGGCTAAAATCTGAATTTGAATTGATTTGGGTTTCAACCATTTGGAGTTTGGAATTGATTTATGAGTTAAAATTTGATTTGAGATTGAATTTGATAATTGAGAAAGTCAATTGAATTGGGGTTGATTTGAATTTGGTTAAGCTTAAGTCCATAAGATAAAATCAAAGGGCTTTAGAAGGGATTTGGAGTTTGAATTTTATCATGGGTTTCAATCATTTGATAGTTGGATTTGATTTTAGAATTTAGTTTTAAATTTGATTTTGATTTGGAAGAATGAAGCAAGGATTTGGGGCTATGGTGGGCAAGTTCTCTTAAATCCCTAAGGCACAACCTACCCCTGTGGCTAACTATTATAAGTCTCTAGTTAGGTTAAGTGTTCACCTAATCACTACAAGTGTCTTACTAAGGAACTTTGTGTCTATGAGAGTCCTAAATCTGATAAGGAAGTTGAGATCTCACACCCAAAAGTGAGGTCAATAGTTTTTTTAGGTTTGGGTTTTAGGTTTTTTGTGTTTAGGGGGTTTAGGCTGGTTTTAGGGTTTATGGCTTTAGGGTTTTTAGGTTTTGTTTAGGGTTTAGGTTTTAGTTTTGGGTTTAATGTTTTTTTAACAGAGAACAAATTCATATTCAACATTTATTCTTTGATTTCACCAAACTGTGTGGTTTTTTTCTAAGACATGTTTATGACATAGATAAAAAAATGAGCATGCATATAAATAAAACCCTAGATAACTAGAACTATCTCATCAGAAAGACAAAGTTCCATAAGCAACATATATCATTGATCGCTTCTTTAGTTTCTCCGCCTCATCATAACCACCACCGCCACTCTCGAAAGCAAATGGGATCCGCCATCATATTCTCTATCCCTCTCCTACTACCAATCGTTGTATCCTCCGCTGCTCCTTCCAGCCCACCACTACTTTACCACCACCACCTCCATATCCACCAAAGACCTCTAGATCTCCCACCATGATCGCACAACCACCACCTCCACCATCGCCTACATCACTAGATCTAGACTAAGCCTAGTTGACACTGATGTTCCTACTATCAAGGTTCCCCATTATTAGGGTTTAAGTTTAGAGGATTAGGTTTTAAGGTTTGATTTATTTTTTATTTATTTAGTTTCTTGTGATTAAAGTTAAGGGTTTGTGTTTAGATTTAAGATTTATGGTTTAGATTTGGCTTTGGGGTTCTGTGGTTTAGGCTTTAGGGATTAAGGCTCAGTGTTTAGGGTTTAGAATTTAAGGTCTGTGGTTTAGTGTTTGAAGCTTTAAGTTTTGTGGTTTTGTGGGTTATCTAGGTTTGGTGGTTAGTTTAGATCGTGGTTTAGGGTTTAGGTTTTGTGCCTAGGCCTAGGCTTGTGGCCAGTGTGGTTCTGCCAAGTCCTGGGCAGGTTTAGGTATATGGTTTAGGCCCAGATTTAGTGCCCAGTGGCTTCAGGGCCTCAATCGCCTAGGTGTTTGCCTTTTATTTATTTTTTTTAAATTAAGCAACCCAGAGGCCTAGTTTTCTTAGTTTATTTAGTTTATTTTATTCTATCTTTTATCTTTATTTTTATTTAGTTCAATTTTATTTTTATTTAGTTTATTTATTTTATTTTAGGTTAATTTATTTTAATTTAGGTTTTATTTATTTTATTTTTAGGTTTAGTTTATTTTTGCAGATTTATTTATTTTAGTTTTTAGGTTTAGGTTTTATTTTTATTTTCTTAGGTTTAGTCTCAAGTTTTTATTTTATTTTTTAAAGTCATTGTTTTAGGTTTTATTTTAGGTTTATTTTAAGCCTTTTTTTAGTTTTATAGGTTTTTTTTTAGTCTATTTTATTATTAGATTTAGGCTAGTTTAGTTTATTTTAGGCCATGATTTATACATTTTAGTTTAGTTTTATCTTTAGTTTTCAGTTTACTTTATTTATTTTAGGTTTATGTTTTGTTTTAGTTTAGCCTAGTTTATTTTTATTAATTTTATGCTTTATTTTTAGGTTAGTTTTATTTAGTTTTTTTATTTTATCTTTTTAGGTTTTTATTTTATTTTAGTATAGTTTTTTATTTTAGGTTTTTTATTTTATACTTTACTTAGTTTTATTTATTATATTTTTATTTTGTTTTATTTTTATTTTATTTTTGTTTTTATGTTTAGTTTTAGTTTAGGCTTCATTTTATTTTATTTTTATATTTTATTTTGGTTTAGGTTTTTATTTATTTTACTTTAGGCTTTATTTAGTTCGATGGTTTTAGTTTTAGGTTTGTGGTTTGTGGTTTACTGCTTAGTTTTATGGTTTAGTGGTTTAGGTTTAGGGTTTATAAGTGGGGTTTAGGGTTTAGTTTAGAGTTTAGTTTAGGTGGGTCTGATTTTACTTAGGTTTAGGGTTTTGGTTTTCATTTTTAAAAGAGAACAAATTTTGATTCAACGTTTCTTTTTTTTGATTTCATCAACCAAGTAACACACCAAGTTATCTATGGCAATGTTGGCAACATAGATAAAAATGAGCATGCATAGAAAAAATCAAAACCCGAGATAACTAGAACTGCCTCTATCAAAGACAGCTTTGATAAGCAAATGATCAATACCATTCTTCGCTTTCCGCCTCATTAACCACACGGCCTCTCGAGTAATGATCCACCATCATATCCCCTGATCTCCTTCCTTCAGCCACCATACCAGAACCTCCGCCACTCTACATTTATAACCACCATCGCCCACCACCACCTCCATATCCACCAACACCTCCAGATCTCCCACTACCACTGCAATAACCATTGCCTACGCCTTTACCTCCATCGCCAAATCTAGAGTGAGCCTAGTTGATGGTGATATTCTTGCCATCAAGGTTCTGCCCATTCTGGGGTTTAGATTTAGGTTTAGTTTATTATGTCTGTGGTTTAGTTCCTTTTTTTAATTTATTTAGTTACTTTAATTTTGGTTTTGTGGTTTGGGGTTTAGGGTTCGTAATTAAGGTTTAATGATTAAGGTTTAGAGTTTAGGGTTTTAGGATTTATGCTTTAAGGTTTAAAGGTTACATTTTTGGGTTTAGGGTTTAACTTAGGTTTAATGGGTTTGGGTTTATTTGGGGTTTAGGTTGTGGTTTGGGTTATTGTGGGTTTAAGGTTTAAGGTTTAGGTTTAGGTATGAGGTCTAGGTTTAGCCTTTAGTGAGGGTTTAAGATTTTTGGCTTTTTTTTAACATACAACAAATGCATTCAACATTTCCTATTTTGAATTCTTCAACCAAGTAACACCAAGTTTTATGACACAAGCAAATCACATGTGATCAAATCACAAATCACATCATAAATCAATCCCAAATCAAATCACAAATCAAACCTAACTCAATTGATTTTCTCAAATCTCAAATCAATCCCAACTCAATTGAGTGATTCATATCCAAAATCACTCACCAACTCTAATTCTAGATGATTGAAACCCATGATCAATTCCAAACAAAACCTTCCTAAGCTCTTATGAATCACATCCATAAGTTTAGCCAAACCCTTCAAATCAACCCAAGCCAAGTGTTTTCTTTATAAATCACTTATTCCATCACATGTATTCACAACTATAAATGAAATTGGTATTCAAATCATCCAAATTAAATGAATATAAATCAAACCAAATCAAAACACCCTTTTGAAACTTTTTGACCTACCTAAATTCACAATCACAAATCACTTAATTCACATGATTCTTCTCATAGATCATTTATATTCTCATTTATCTTCACAAATATAAATGAAATATAAATTCAAATGGCCAAAATCAAATCATTATAAATTCAAAACTCAAATCCAAACCCAATTTATATCCTTTAAGCCAATTTCTTAAATTTATCCAAATCATTCTCAAATCAATCCAAACCCTTGGATTTTCTCTTGAAACAATCACTTTTCAATCACATCAAATATAAACATAAACCATAATCACCAAGCCAAAATAATACTAACCCAAGTCAAACTCATATTCATCCTTTTGACTTAAATTTGTCAAATGAACCAAAACCCATTTGACTCCAAACCACTTGCAATTGGATTTATATTTCCATCATAAGTCCATATGTGAGTTCAAATAAACTTGAATCAAGCAATGATCAAGCTAATTCAACCTTTTAGGCCCACTTGATCCAAAGTATCCTAAAGACCCTTTTTTAACCAAGTTCTAATCCAACCCGAATTAGGTTGAACCAAGGCCACCCAAGTTTCATCAGGATAAACAATCATCCTAGAATGTTCAATCACTCAAATTGGGTCAAACTAAGTCAAACCTAGATTTTCACCAAGTCAACACATAACCTAAATGAGACCTAAACAAGCCAAAATTCATTATGAGCCAAATTGACTGAAACCACTGATCTAAACCAATCCATAATCAATTATTAAACATGACCAAGTCCTTACTTGAGCTAGACCAAACCCAATTGGCCCTCCTAACCCAAGTTGACCCAAATTGACCAAAAAAAGCAAAAATGGGTCAAATTTTGATCTAAGTCAAATCGATTGCAACCAATGGGTCAAATTCATTCCAAATTGATTGTTAAACTTAACCAAAGCTTCAATTGACTAATTAGGCCCAACCTAGCCCAATTGACCATGAACCCAACTTAACCCAAAAGGTCAAATCAATTTGAAATCAAACCAAATCAAAATTGATTGAAACCAAAGCTTGCAATATATTTCAAATGATCAACCAAGCTAAATCAACCCATGACACATGACCCAATTGGGTCAAATTGGTCAACTTGAGACCAATTTGACCCAAATGAACTTAAATGAACCAAAACCAATTCTAAAACCAAATTAAACCAAACCAATGTACCCATAGGCTAAAATGATCATTTGAACTTGACTTAACCCATGTTTGTAATTTGATCAATTGTCAACTTAACTTTTGACCAACTTAACCCAAATTGGTCAAATTGGTCAAATCAAATCAAATGAACTCCAAATCACTTGAAATTTGGGCCAACCCATTTTTAAATCATTTTAAATCTACCCAAATCAAACTCATAGTCAAATAACCACTTTTCCCTTAGGTCAAAGGATATCATGCCATTCTGAATTTGGCCATTCCTTTCCCAGAAAGGAGGCCATCTGATGTCAACCAATGAGCTTGGGTCAGCCATGATCCATGGAGGAGGCCAAAACTAAGCTCCCAATGTCCCTTGACACTTGGCTCACAAATCCACTCACCAATCACATGGGAAACCACTCTCCCTCACTCCTCCACTAAAATGACCCTTATAGGATGTTTTCCAGCTAAAATTGATCAACCAATTGAAGCCATTAAGCCAAAATGGCAAATCAGCCATCCACCATCCGATCCAAGGAGGGGGAGATATACCCCCCCCCCCCTCGCCTCATTCTTACTCAAAGAGAGAGATTCATTCCTCATAGTTCAAGAAGTCTAATTAAGGCCTCCCCAAGCTTTTGCAAGCCATTCTCAAGCTCCCTTGCTTCCCATTTTTTGGTTATACTCAAAACCAGAATAGGGAAGATCAATCCCGATCTCAACTCACTAAATCCTCAACCAAAGTGCAATTAACCTTGCACACACCATCCTTGGACCAAGGTGAGTTGAAACAAATCAAATCCCTGAAGCTATGACCGGAGCTAGAGTTTGATCAAAGTCGCATCACCGTGATGTGGATTGGTCTTCCTAGCTAACTACATCAAATCAAAGCAGTGTGGCTCAACAAGTTCATTTCATCCAAGCTTAAGTTCCTTAATCATTGAACCTTGGTCACAAGAATCGGTGAGGTATGCCATTAAAATTGACCTAGAGAAAATTTGCTTGGTCCTTATGAAGGAAATCATTATGTCACACAATCTCCACCATTAGATGTATTGCTTGTGCTTCCCCAAAGGTGTGGATGAATTTGAGCTCCATTCGAAGCTTCGAGCTCAGATGATGATCAATGACAAGATCTCATCTCACCACTTGGGAAGAGACAGATCATGGACCATCCATTTCGTATGATTGTAGTAGACGGTCCTGATCAAATCACACTTTAGATCTCTCTAATTTCCTCCTAAATTGTGGGATTAATCTCACCTTATGATTCATTTTTTAGAATGAGTTCTCAACCCTCCATCTTAGACATAGGGACTCTCTTAGACTTTAAGAGTTCCTTAGTCTTAAGACACATCTAGTGATTAGTGGACACTCAACCTAGCCCTAGACTTAAAAAAGAGTTAGCCATGGGAGTAGGTAATGCCTTAGGGGTGTTAGGAAAATTTTTCTACCCTTAGCTTGAACCATTTCTCACTTTCCTTCCTTCAAGTCAAACTCCAAATCAATCTTATTTTATTTTCTCCAAACTCAAATCAACTCATGTGATTGAAACCCATGAATTTAAATTCTAAGTCCAAATCTTTCTATGTCCTTCCTTAAGGACTTAACCAAAATCATGATCTAAACCAATTCAAATCCTTGAGATTTTCTCATAATTCATTTATATTGTCATTTATATTCACTTATATAAATGAAATATAAATTAAACTAATCAAACTAAACTCAAAATTAAAATCAAATTTAAAAAATTAAATTCAAAATTTAAATTTTTTCTTAAGCCCATAATTTCCTCTTAAGGACTCCTAAAAGCATAAAACATAAAACCTAAACCTAAACCAAACCCTAAACCTTAAACACTTTCTCTAAACCCTAAACCCTAAACCCCAAACCCTAAACCTAAACCTAAAATAACTAAATAAATTAAAAAGTAAACCTAAATCCTAAAACATAATAAACCTAAACCTAAACCTAAACCCTAAAACCTAATAAACCTAAACCTAAACCTAAACCCTAAAAATTGGCAGAACCTTGATGGTAGGTACATCATTGTCAACCATGCTCAGTCTAGATCTGTCGGTGGAGGCATGGGGCCGTTATCATAGTGGTGGTGGGGGGTATCGAGGTGCTAGTGGATATGGAGGTGGTGGTTGGAGCAGTGGTGGTTATAGAGGTGGGAGGAGCGACGAAGGTTACAGCCCTGGTAGTGGCGGAGGGACAAATTGGGGATATGATGGTGGATCCCATAACTCGAGAAGCCAAGGTGGTTCTGATGGGAACTGGAGAAACTGAGGAATGATTGATTCAATCTGCTGCTCATGGAATTATGTCTTTACAGTAGAGACCGTTCTAGTCATCTAGGGTTTTTTATTTTCTCTATAAGTGCCCATTTTTTATTTATGTCTTCTCTTGTGTCTTAAAAAACCTTGATTTTAATGACAGAGAAAACCACAACTTCATTCAAAAGTGAATAAAATAGTGTTGGAATCAACACCAACAAACCAAGGTTTATTGGCAGAGGTAGAAAAATTCCTTAAATTATCCCAAAGGAGATTTCTACCAGATCTAAGCCCAAAACACAATAATCACCATAAGAGATTTGAGCATTGAAAATTAGTTGAAAATCATCAAGAATAGAAACATCTACGAAGTTATTCCAAAAACACCAATTCTACATCGGCATTAGAGAAAATTTTATTGAAACCGATCATTCTAGCAACATGGTTAATTCTATTAGCATGAATAAGAGGGTCCTAAAAAATAAGTAAAGAAATATTATGTATATGATAAAGATTTTAATAAAGCTAGAGAGGGTACCAACCTCTAACATTCTAAACAATAAAATTAAACATAAAGAAATAAAAAGGGGTGAAGAAAATGTTAATTAAGAGAGGAGAGGGAGGTTGTAGCCGATCTAGTGTTTCTTGGCAATTTGGGAGGGAAATTTTTAACATTTTTTCTCTTTTTAGCATGATAAGTTTGGAAACCACTTTCTTTTTCCATATAATCATCATCCGAGAAGGATTTAGCAACATTAGTAATAGATTTAGGAGAAATCTTGATTAGAAATGAGTTCTCCTTCTTCCAAGATAATAGAATTTATTAAAGCCAAATGAGCATCGGGAATAACAAGAGAGGGAGCAGAAATAGAATTATTAAAAGGCAAGTGTGAACACCAAGCCCTTCCTCTTCATGACCCAAATTATTAGACAAAGCCAAATCTTTCTGAGAATTTAAATAATTCTGATTCTAGAAAATAGAATCTATTTTTTCAACCTGATTATCATAAAGTATTAAAGGCATATTCTCCATTGAATTTGAATGATGCATACCATTATTATCTTCTTTTATAATCTCAATCAAAGCTTCATTTTTAAAAAATAGAATCATCATCTAAAAGTTTAGAAAAACTATTATTATTCACATTAGAAGCCTTCAATTGCTTAGAAGATGTAAGAGGTAAAATAGCCTTAATAGGAACATTCAAAAATTCCATTTTTTCTGAAGTGGCTTTTTGATATTTAATAAAGATCGCCTGTGGTTAGAATAGTTTCCTTAACAGGGATTTTCTTTTTAGGTGAGAATGATGAATAAAACATTCAAAATTATCGTGCCCATGGATTTTATAGTGAGAACAAAAGACAAAGAGATTTTCAAATTCAAATCTTTCCATATAAATATAATTTTTAGATCCCAACCAAATTTTTTTTGGTGTTCTTGGTAATGTCCAATTCAACAAGGATTCTAGCCACTAAAGGATGAGATTTTATTGTCATTGCCTGATCAATTTATAATGGCTGACCAAATAAAGCACCCACAATAAAATGGAATTGATGGTTAATGAAAGGAATTCACATATTAGGGAGAGAAATCTAAACTAGAACATCTTGTCTTTGAATGATTTCAAAGCAGTCAAAGCCAGTTAGTTGATGCCCTAGAAGGATCCATAGGATCCTTTAGTTTTCTGCAAGGAATCATCGGGGAAGATGCGAAGCCACGGTGTCACTCGAATGTAGACATGAAATAGGCTAGCAGTCTTCCATTCAAGAAGGAATATAGTGAGAATCGCATAAAATAGCTAGCAAGCGGCCAGAAAGCTAAAAAATGAAAGGGGAAAGGAAATCGCCAGAGCATCGATGAGCTAGCAATAATTTTTTTTGAGTTTTAGGTTTCCTAAGATTTTAGTTTATGGTTTAGGGTTTAGTTTTAGGCTTGACTCAGGGCTTTAAGTTTTAGGTTTAGGTTAACAGTGGCCCAGTTTAGGCTAGGTTAGGGCTCAGGGCCCAGTGGGAGCCCAAAGTGGGCTCAGCCCCAGGCCCAGTGGTCCCAGCCAGGGCCTGGTTTGGGGCCCTATCAGCCCAGGCCTAAGACTCCAGGCACAGGGCCCAGGCCCAGGCCCAGGCTCCATCTCAGAGCATGCTCAGCTCAGGGCTCAGGGCCCAAGCCAGGCCTAGGGCCCAGCCTGAAGCCTGGGCTCAGTGGCCCAGGCCCAGGGCTCAGCTCATGGCAGGACTCCAGAGCCCAGGGTCCCAGCCCAGGATCAGGGCCCAGGCTCAGGCCTCAGGCCCATGCCTCAGACCAGGGCATGCTCACAGCTCAGGGCAGGCCCCTGCCTGCCCAGCTCAGCTCAGGCCTAGGGCCAGGCTCAGCCTAGGGCTCAGTGGGCTCAGTGCAGCCCAGCCTCAGCTGACCCTCAAGCCTAGTCAGGACTGCCTAGGCCTGGGCTTCCAGGGCCTAGGGCCCAGTCCGCCCAGGGCTCAGCCCAGGGCCTCAGCTCAGGGCTCAGCTCCCGTGCCTGGCCAGCCCAGGCCTAATTTTGTGATCAGGGCCTAGCCTCAGGCCCAGGTCCCAGGCCAGCTCAGCCCAGCTCACTCCTAAACTCCAGGCTAGGCCTAGGGCTCAGGTCCAGGCCCAGGATCAGCTCAGCCTAGGCTGTGCCAGCCTAGCCTAGGCCTGCTCAGCCCAGTGTGGCCCAGGCCTCATGCCTCAGGCTCAGGGCCTGGCTCCAGCTTCAGCCTGGTGAGCCAGCTGCCTGGTAGCCTGGCCAGAGCCCAGCCTAGGATCAGCCCAGGCCTAGGGCCAGGGCCCAGGGCTCAGGGCCTCTGGCCCAGGGGCCCAGCCTCAGGGCCCAGCCTAGCTCAGCTCAGTCCCCGCTCAATGTCCAGGCCCAGCTCAGGCCTGCCCTGGCAATATTTTCTCCCGGCTCAGGGCCCAGTGGCCCAGGGCCCAGGGCTCAGAGTTTAGAGTCAGCAGGTTTTAGGGTTAGGGCAGGTCATGGTTTGCCTTAGAGTTTAGAGTTTAGTATTTTGTGGTTTTAGGGTTTGGGGTTTAAAGTTTGCTGTCCTGGGTCTTTGTACATTTAGGTTAGAGTTTATGATTTAGGGTTTTAGGTTTAGGTTTAGGGTTTAGGGTTTATTATTGCCTAGGGTTGTGGTTTAGGGTTTAGTGGTTTTATGGTTTTGTGGTTTTTTGGGTTTAAGGTTTTGGTTTGCTTAGGTTTAGGATTAAGGTTTAAGGTTTTTTAACATAGAACAAATTCATATTTAACATTTCCTTCTTTGATTTCAACATCCTAGTAGCGCACCAAGTTTTCTAAGACATAAGCGATGACATATATAAAAAATGAGCACGCATAAAGCAAATCAGAAACCCTAAATAACTAGAACTGTCTCTACTATAAAGACACAGTTCCATAAGCAATAGATCGGGTAAGCCGTTCTTCAATTTCTCCAACTCACATCTAACCACCACCGCTTCCTCGAGTAGTAGGATCTCGCCATTATATCCCCTCTATCCCCTCCTGGATCGCCACCTAACCTTCATCGCTCCTCCTGCATCCATAACCACCACTACTTCAACCACTACCTCCATATCGGCCAGCACCTCCAGATCCCCCACCACCATTGTGATAATCGTGACCTTACCTTCTTCCACGCTAAATCTAGATCGTTCTAATGATGATGTTCCCGCCATCAAGGTTCTCCCATTATTAGTTTTTAGGTTTAAGTTTTGGTTTATTAGTTTTGGGTTTAGTTTAATTTTTATTATTAATTTAGTTTCTTTAGTTTTGTAGGGTTTGTGTTTGGGTTAGGTTTAGTGGTATTGTGTATGGGTTTAGTGCAGGATGTGGTTTTACTGGTTTTAGGTTAGGCTTTAAGCCTTAGAGCTAGCCTGTTTAGAGTTTAGTGCTTTAAGCTTCAGTGGTTTAGGTTTGTTAGGCCTGCGCCTGTGGCTCAGGCTCTCAGGCTGGGTACCACCAGTCATGGTCTGGGGTCTGTGGCTCAGGGTTTGGGCTCAGGCCTAGGGCCCAGGATCCATGATCTGGTCCCCGAGGTTGGCTCAGTGGCCTGGGGATCCCGGCCTAGGTTTTGCCTTTTATCTTTTTTCAAATTAAGCAAACGTAAGTTTGGTTAATTTAGTTTATCTTTATTTATTTTAATTTTATTTCTTTATTTTATTTAGGTCCAATCCATTTTATTTATCTAGTTTAGGCTTTTATGTATTTATCTTTTAGGTTTAGGTTTAAGTTTATTTTATTTTAGTTTTATTTTATTTAATTTTTAGTTATTTTATCTTAGTTTATTTTAGGTTTTATTTTATTTTAAGTCGAGGTTTTAGGTTTTATTTAGATTATTTTTAGGTTTTATTTTTTAGTTTAGGTTTATTTGTAGTTTATTTTATTTATTTAGTTTAAATTTATTTTAGGTTTCACGCATTTATTTTATTTTAGTTTGGTTTAGTTTATTTTATTTCTTTTGGTTATCTTTTCTTTGAGTCTTGATTTTAGGATTTATTTTTTATTAATTGTTTTATTTTGTTTTTATTTTATTTTATTTTAGGTTTATTTTATTTTATTTTATTTAGGTTTTTATTCTTTCTCGCTTTAGTTTAGGATTTTATTTATTTTATTTTAGTTTTGTTTTATTTTCTATTTTATTTTTTCAGTTTTAGGTTTATTATTTTATTATATTATTTTATTTTATTTATTTTTTATTTATCATTTATTCTTATTTAGTTTAGTTTATGTTTTGTGCTTTGTTTTAGAGTTAATTTAGTGGCTTTAGGTAAGTGGTTTAGAGTCAGAGTTTTATGATTTAGGGTTTATGGTTTAGAGTTTAGGGTTTCTGGTAGTGTTTTAGTGTTTTTTTTTAAGAGAACAAATTCAGATTGAACATTTCTTCTTTTTGATTTCATCAACCAAGTAACACACAAAGTTTTTGAAGACACAAGTGACAATATAGATAAGAAATGAGCATGCATAGAGCAAATCAAAACCTTAGATAACTAGAACCATTTCTACTATAAAGAAACAGTTTGATAAGCAGTAGATCGGATTGACCTATCTTCAATTTCTCCAATTCCCATCAGAACCACCCTGGTCTCTCGAGTAGCGAAATCCACTATAATATCCCTGATCTCTCCCTCCACCACCACCATCGGTGTAGCCTTCATCGCTCCTCCTACCTCCATAACCACCACTTCTTTGACCACCACCTACATATCCACCAGCACCTCGAGATCCCCCACCACCATTGCGATAATCGCCGCCTACGCCTTCGTCTCCATCGCCAGATCTAGACTGAGCCTGGTTGATGGTGATGTTCCTACCATCAAGGTTCTACACATTCTTAAGGTTAGGTTTAAATTTGGTTTTATTAGGTTTTATTGTTTAAATTTCTTTATTATATTAGTTAGTTTAGGGCTTAGGGTTTAGGGGTGGATTAGGGTTTAGGGCTTAGTGTCAAGGCTCATGTGGTTTAGGATTTAGGGTTTTGTGATGTTGGGGTTAAGGCCCAGGTTTAGGGTTTGGTGATTTAGTGGGTGGTAAGTTTAAGGTTTGGAGTGGTAGTTGTGGTTTTAGTGGTTTAGTGGTTTAGGTTTAGGGCCTGGGACCTGGCCCAAAGTGTTTTCAGATGGCCTGGTGGCTGGGTGGCCCAGTGGTCTGTTTTCCAGCAGCTCATGGCCTGCCCAGGGCTCATGGCCTAGGACTGCATGGCTAGTGGCCTAGGCTCCTGCCGTCCCAGGGCCTAACGTCCAGGCTGGCCTTTAGTGGTCTTGGCCTCGCCCATGGTCATGGCTCCAGTGGCCTGTGGCCCAGGGCTCAGTGCTAAAGGCTGTAGCCTTCCTAAGGGCCCAGATCTCAGGCCTAGTGGCTCAGTGGCCCATGCTCATGGCTCATGGTCCCAGGGCCTAGGGCCCAACATGAGGCCCAGTACAAGGCCAGAGCCCAGGCATGTGGCCTGTGGATCAGGGCCTTTTAGGCCTATGGCCTAGAGCTTAGGGTTTAGGCTCTTTCTTTTAAAGACAATTAGCAAACCCCAGAGTTTCCTATTTAGTTGATTTTATTTATCTTAGTTTATTTATCTTTTATCTTTTATTTATGCTTTTATTTAGTTTATATTCAGTTTATTTATTTTAGTCTATTTTAGATTTAGTTTATCTAGCTTTAGTTTATTTTATTTAATTTTAGTTTAGGTTTTAGTTTTATTATCAGTTTTAAGTAGGTTTTTTTATATTTTAGGTTGGTTTTATGTCTATTTTTGGTTTATTTCTTTTTTTAGTTTAGCTTTATTTATAATCTTATTTTATTTTAGTTTAGTTTAGGATTAGATTTAGTTTATTTTAGGTTTAAGTTTTATTTATTTTAGTTTAGTATTTTAGCATAGTTTAGGTTCTTTTATTTTTATTTTATTTTGTCAGGTAGGTGTTATTTTTATTTTATTTTAAGTTTATTTTTGCCTGCTTTATTATCTAGTTTATTCATTTTTATTTTGGTTTATTATTATTTAAGTTTTTATCTTTATCTTATTTATTCTGTTTAGGTTTTATTTAATTTATTTTGTACTTTATTTTATTTACTAATCATATTTTGTAAGTTTATGTAGATTTTAGCTCAGCTTAAATTTATCTTATTCATCTTATCTTTAATCAGCCTAGGGCCTGGTTTGGGTATCTCAGCCTTGTGGCCCAGGGCCCAGGACAAAGCCCAGGCGCAGGTGCTGTTAGGCCTTTAGACTAGGGCCTAGGTCCTAGTTAATGGGCTCAGCCTAGGTTTAAAAGCTTGTTTCAAGAGAGCTCATGGTTTAGTCAGCCTAGGGTTAGGGCTCATGGCCTTGGGCCTAAGTGCTTGTTTTAAGGTTAGGCTCTAGGTTAATTTTTTATTTTATTTTATTTTTTGTAAATTAAGAACTGATATGTTTAATTTTATTAGTTTATTTTATTTATTATTATTATTTTTATTTAGTTTAGTTTAGGTTTTTTATTTTAGTATATTTTTTAAGTCTAGTTTTATTTAGCTCATTTTTTTTAGTTTAGTTTTATTTTTATTTTATTTTTAGGTTTAGCTTTTATGTTTTATCTTTGGTTTTTAGGTTTTATTTTATCTTTTAGTTTAGGTTTTAAATTTATATTTAGGTTTTATTTTTAGTTTAGATTTAGGTTTTTTTATAAAAAAAATTAAACCGATTGGTCCAGTTTATTTAGTTTATTTTTTTATTTATTTTAGTTTATTTTATTTTTTATTTTTATTTAGGTTTATTTTTTATTTTTTATTTAGTTTAGTTAATTTATATTAGATTTATTTATTTTAGTTTAGGTTTTTTTTTATTTCAATTTATTTTTTTAGTTTATTTTGTAGTTTTTTATTTTAATTTTATTTTTAGGTTTAAGTTTTATTTTTATTATTAGATTTAGTTAAAGTTTAGGTTTATTTATTTATTTATTTATTTTGGTTTTGTTTTATTGTCTCGCTTAGTTTTATTTTAGGTTTTATTTTTTTAGTTCTCGCCAGTTTATTTTACTTTATTTCTTTGATTTAGTTTACATGTTTAGTTTAGTTTATTTTAGGTTTAAGTTTTATTTATTTTATTTTGGTTTATTTTAGTTTAAGTTTAGTTTATTTTATTTTGTTTATTTTATTTATTTTGAATTTTATTTTTTTAGTGTTTATTTATTTTATTTTTTATTTATTTTTTTATTTATTTTTTTAGATTTATTTTATTTTATTTTATCTTATATGATTTTATTTTAAGTTTAGTTTTATTTATTTGTGTTTTATTTTTAAGTTTATTTGATTTTTTAGTTTAGGTTTTATTTATCTAGTTAGTCTAGTTTTATTTTTTTTATTTTATTTTTGTGAGCCTAGCCTATTAGCCCAGGTAGTAGGTCAGGTTTTAGTTTTAGATGGCTCAGGGCTCAGTGTGGCCCAGCTTTGGGTGGTCAAGGGTGGTCAGACAGCCTTAGGCCTAGGATTTACCCTAGGGCTTTAGGGTTTAGGGCCTGCCCAGTATCCAAAGCCTTTTTATACAACAAAGCCTCTGGGCTCAGAGCAAGGCCTTATTAGGGTAGTGGTGGATTGATCAGGGGGCTTTGCCAGTGTCAGTGGTCAAGTTTTTACATTTTTATATTTTTATCTTTCTTTTAAATTAAGCAAACTGGCAGGATCCTATTTATATAGTTTATCTTTATTTAATTTAGTTTATTTTAATTTAATTTTATTTAGTTCCATTTTTATCTGTATTTAGTTTATTTTATTCTTTAGTTTATGTTTTTATTTTAGTTTATTTTTTTCCATGTTTAGTTTAGATTTATTTTTTAATTTAGATTTTTTTAATTTTATTTTTTAGGTTCTATTTTATTTTATTTTAAGGTTTGGTTTAGGTTTTATTTTATTTTATTTTTGTTTAGGTTTAGTTTTTATTTTAGGTTTATTTTGGGTTTTTTTTAGTTTATTTAGGTTTCTTTTAAATAAGCAAACTGAAGGTTTAGTTTATTTAATTTATTATTTATTTTATTTAAATTTATTTTTATTTTTAGTTTGGTTTATTTATATTAGTTTATTTATGAGTTTTTTTTTTATTTTAGATTATCTTTTAGAATTAGGTTTTAGGTTTATTTTTAATTTAGTTTTATTTTTATTTTATTCTTTATTTTTAAGTTTTATTTTTTTTTATTATTATTTTAGGTTTTAAGTTTTATTTTTTAGGTTTAGGTTTAGGTTTTATTTTATTTTTAGGTCCGAGATATTTATGTTTTTTAGGTTTTATTTTTTGCCTAGCTTTAGATTTATTTTTAGTTTATTTTATTTAGTTTAGTTTAGGTTTAAAGTTACATTTATTTTAGTTTAGTTTATTTTAATTTAGGTTTATTTGATTTTATTTATTTATTTTATTTTATTTTAGGCTCAGTTTTAAGCTTTATGGTCATTTAATTTTATTATTTTATTTATTTTGTGCCTAAGTTTTATTTATCTTTATTACATATCCAGGTTTAATTTTATTTTAGGTATAGCTTTTTATCTTTAATTTTAGGCTTTCATTTATCATTTATTTATTTTGGTTTTATTTATCTTTTAGTTTAACTCATTCTCATCTTATCTTTAATTGTGCCCAGCCTGCCCAATTCAGGTTTTATCTTTATCTTTATTTTTATTCCATTGCAGTCTTGTAGTGGCTCAGGCCTGGTGGTCTTATTAGGTTTATGGTCAAGTGCCTGGCCTAAACCTTTAGAGGTTTTAAGTGGTTTACTCAGGGTTTGTAGTCATTCTTTTAGCTCTTAGGCTCAGGCCTTTATGCCCAGCCTTAGTGGTTTGGGTTTTTTTAATCAGCCTGTGCCTCATCTAGGCTCAGTGGTCTTTAGGCCTGGGATTTTAAAGCCCAGGGTTGGCCAGGTCTGAGGTTGTGGGTTGTATTTTAGGCCCAGTATTGTAGGCCTAGTGTTGTAGGGTTTAGGGTCAGGGTTAACATTTTAAAATTTTTTTTTAAATCAAAAAATGTAGGTTTAGTTTACTTTTATTTATTTAGTTTCCGTTTAATTTTAACCTTTATTTAGGTTTATTTTATTTCATTTAATTTAGTTTAGTTTTCATCTATTTATTTTAGCTCAGTTTTGTGGCTCAGTTTCTTTATTTTAACTGAGTTTAACTTTATTTTATTTTTAGAGTTTTATTTTTTATTTTAGGTTTAGGTTTATTGATTTTAGGTTTCATTTTAAGTTTATTTTTAGTTTATTTAGGTTTATTTTATTTATTATATATTTATTTTAGGTTTTTTAGGTTTATTTATCTTTAGTTTAGCTTCTTTAATAGGTTTAGGTTTATTTTATTTGATTTTATTATTATTATTTTGGTTTAGTTTTTTTGTTTAGTTTAGCCTTATTAAGGTTTTTTTTAGGTTTTGGTTTATAAATTTTTTATTTTATGATTATTTTTTTTTATTTTACATTTAGTTTTATTTTATTTAAGTTTTATCTTAGGTTTATTTTATTTTAGTTTAGTTTAGTTTTATTTATTTATTTCAATTTTTATTATATATTTTATTTTATTTTATGTTTTAGGTTTAGGTCTTAGTCAGATTTATTTTTTTTATTTTAATTAGGTTTTTTTATTTATTTTAGATTTTATTTAGTTTATGCTTCATTTTAGGTCAGGTGGTCTGTGGTCTGGGCTCTTAGGGGTGTTTATAGCTCAGGTTTATGGGGTTTTTTGTGGATTAGGGCTTCAAGGCTGGGGTTTAGGGTTTTATGGTTTTAGGTTTAGGGTTTAGGTTTAGGCTTGTAGGGTTTGGGTTTAGGGGGTTTTAGTTTGTGTGTGGGGTTTACGCTGTAGGGTTTAGGGTCTGCGGTGTCAAGGTTCAAGTTTAGGGTTTAGGGTTTTTGGCTTTTTTTTAATAGAGAACAAATTTAGATTAAACATTTTTTTTTCAATTTCACCAATAAAGTAACACACCAAGTTTTCTAAGACTCAAACGATGACATAGATAAAAAATGAGCACGCATAGAGCAATTCCAAAACCTTATATAACTAAAATCATCTTTGCTATAAAGACACAATTCCATAATGCTAGAGATCGGATTGGTCTTCATTTCTTCGCTCCCATCGAACCACCCCTCCTCCTGAGTAGCGGGATCAACCATCATATCCCTGATCTCTCCCTCCGCCACCACCACGGCAGTAACTTTCATCGCTCCTCCTCTCTCCATAACCACCACTGCTCTGACCACCACCACCATATCCACAGGCACCTCCAGATCTCCCACCACCACTGCGATAACCGCTACCTCCTCTTCACTCCACCCACCACTAGATCTAGACTGTTCTTGACTGATGTTCCTACTGCTGTCTACCATTCTTGGCTTATAGTTTAGGTTTAGTTTATTAGGTTTTTGGGTTTATGCTTATTTTTATTTTATTCTGCTACTTGATGTTCGTGTTTAGGTTTTGGGATTTTTTTATTCTAGGTTTGTGGTTAGGCCATAGGGTTTATGGGGTTTAGATTTTAGGTTTTATACTTAGGGTTAGGGCTATGGTTTAGGGTTATTTAGGTAAAGTGTTTAGTGTTTAGGATTTAGGGTTTACGCTAGTTTAGGGTTTAGTTTAGGGTTTAGGGTTTGGATTTAGTGGTTAGTTTAGGGTTTGGATTTAGGGAATAGGGTTTAGGGTTTATGGTTTTAGGGTCTAGGGTTGTTTAGGGTTTAAGGTTTAGAGGGCTTTTTTAGGAAAGTTAAATTTTTATTACAATAAAAGGAAAAGATATAATGTCATTAAAAGGGGTAAAGCTCTAAAATTCTACTACTGTCAGAGCTACAAGAAACCTAGAGAGGTAAACCCCCATCTAATTACATTAGAAAAAGAAGACAAAAGAAAAGAGCAAATATAGTGCCTAAGCATAAGAGAAAAAGATGGAGTATGACTAAAACAAACCCGAAAATAGTAAAGGATGTGTCAAGAGTCATGATTTCTTTGAGAAAGAAAGATAAGCAAGATCCACAACAACAACACTTGGGTTGACTGAGCAATGACAAATCCCTCTGTAAAGTTCCAAACTGTAAAAAAAATCTATAGAACCTTACAAAGGCAAATGTCATAGCTAAAAAAAGATAAGGATAAAGAGAGGAAAAGGAGAGAGCTCAGAAAGAGAAGGCTCAGGCTTAGTTAGGATCATCTCAAGGGGTAACAATATATATGAGCATCCAAACTTCATAAAGAAGAGTTACAATCATATGTAATGCTACCAACTAGAGAGAAGAGGTGAGTAACATCAATTCCATCATAGTCAACATACTTGATATAAGCAAATATCAAAGGCCAGCAGTCCATAGAGTTCTAGATCTAGTAGAATTAAACAAAGATCAACTAGCCAAAGAATTAGCTAAGAAGGAAACCACCAATAAACAAAACCACAAATGCACTAGGGACAATAACCTAGAGAGGCTAGAATAAAGTTATAACACTAACAAAATACAAACCAAATACTCATCCAAACTCCAAACTAGGGAAGGAACTAGCCATCTAAAACCCCAACCAATGCCAATTAATAAAGAAACAACCAACAAAACCAAGATAGGAGCCCTCAATCCAAAGTCCCAACAATAAGCAGCCACAAAGCCAAACAAGGGTGAGCAACCACAAATGACTAAATAGCTCAAAAATGAAGCCATCAATTGAAGGAAACATACAACTACAAAGGAAATCACCAAAAAAACAACCACATCCAAAGGTAGCAACCAACCACCAAAAACCAAAAAGTCCAATCCAAAAGGATCAATAAAGGTTCAGCCAACATAAAACTGCTCTAACAAATTATTAGGTTTAGGTTTTAGCTTTAGAGTTTAGGTTTTATTTTAGGGTTTAAGGTTTTTGGTTTTTTTTAACAAAGAACAAATTTAGATTCAACATTTCTTTTTTATAATTTCATCAACAAAGTAACACACCAAGTTTTCTAAGACACAAGCGAGGACATAAATAAAAAAGGAGAATGCATAGCGCAAATCCAAAACCCTAGATAACTAGAACCGTCTCTACTATAAAGACAGAGTTCCATATGCAGCAGATCAGATTAGTCATTCTTCAATTTCTCTACTTCCCATCGTAACCCCACCCCTCGAGTAGTGATCCACCATCATATCCCCAATGTTTCTCCTCCACCACCACCATGGATATAACCTCTCCGCCCTCCCTTCCATAACCACTACTCCCAACAACCACCTCCATATCAAAGACCTTTAGAACCCCCACCACCACTACGATAATACACCTCCACCTTCACCTCCAACACCATCCAGAATTGGATGGTGATGGTCCTACCATCAAGGTTCTGCCCATTCTTAGGGTTTAGGTTTAGGTTTAGGTTTATTAGGTTTTAGGGTTTAGGTTTATTTTTTGATTTATTTAGTTACTTCAAGTTTAAGTTTAGAGTTTGGGGTTTAGGGTTTAGGTTTAAGCTTTAGTGTAGTGCTTAGGGTTTAGTGGTTTAGGGTTTAGGGTTTAGGTTTAAGCTTTATGGTTTAGTGGTTTAGCATTTAGGGTTAGGGTTTAATTTAGAGTTTAGGGTTTTTGGTTTAGGGTTTAGGTTTAGGGCCAGTTTGGGGTGTTAGCATTAGGTTTGTTAAAAAACATTTAAGCAAACCTAGTTTAGGCTCATTTTAGTATATTTTAATTTTATTTTTTATTTTATTTAGGTTGAATTTTATTTTTATTTAGTTTATTTTTTATAAGTTTAGTTTTCATTTTAGTTTATTTTAAGCTTTAGTTTACTTTAGTTGAGTTTATCTTATTTTTATTTTAGGTTTAGTTTTCTTTTATTTTAGGTTTAGGTTTAGGATTTTATTTTATTTTTAGGTTTAGGTTTTACGATTTTATTTTAGGTTTATTTTTTTAGTTTTAATTTTATTTTTAGTTTAGGTTTAGGTTTAGTTTTAGTTTATTTTATTTTGTTTCATTTAGATTTAGCCAGTTTAGTTTACCTTTAGGCTTTATGTTTATTTATTAGAGTTTAGCTAATCTTTAGCTCAAGTTTAGGTTTATTTTATTTTGATTATTTTATTTTATTTTAGTTTAGGTTTTATTAGCCACCAGCTTTATTTTAGTTATTTCTCGTGCCTTATTTTATGTTTATCTTTTGTGCATGTTTTATTTAGTTTCTTTCTCTTCTTAAGTTTATTTTATCTTATCTTTACATTTAGTTTTATCTTATTTAGTTTTTATTTTGAGGTTTATTTAATTTATTTTTAGCCTAAACATATTTATTTAGTTTATTATCTTCAGGCTCAGGTCTTAGCCTTTGTGGCTCATCTTATGCAATTTATTTTATCTATTTAGGTTTAGGGCCTTTATTTATCTTATCAGGTCTTATTTAGCTCAGCCCAGGCCTTTAGCATCTTAAGCCCAGGCCCAGGCTTAGCGCACTGGCCATCAGTGATCAGGGCTTGGCGGCTTTAGAGTCCCAAGCCCAGTGGCCTTGGCCTGGCTCCTCCCAAGGGTCCTGTGGTCCGGCCGCCTCAGGCTGGCTCAAGGTCAGTAGGGGTCAGTAGATTGATCTAGAATCCAGTGGCCTAGGGTTAGTCAGCAGTGACTAGGCCCAAGATCTGTGGCCTCAGTGGGGCTGATCAGGCTCAGGCCTGTGTCACTTGTTAGTGGCCCAGGAGTGGCCCAGGGCCTAGCGTTTATGTTTAAACTGAAATTCATAGGTTTTAGGTTTATTTATTCTTAAATTTTAGTTTATATTTTATTTAGGCTTTATTTTAATTTTTTTAGTTTTAATTATTTTATTTTAGCTTTTATTATATTTAGCTGTAAGTTTAGATCTTTTGGTTTATTTTAGTTTAGTTTTATTTTATTTTATTTTTTAGGTTTAGTTTATTTTTATTTTGTGTCCAAGTTCCTTGTCATTTTATTTTTTTTAGGTTTAGGTTTGTAGGTTTTATTTTAGGTATTTTTAGGTTTTATTTTTAGTTTTATAGTTTATTTATTTTTATATTTAGAATAGGAGTTTAGTATTTTGTTTTATTTAGGTTTTATTATTTTAGGTTAGTTTATTATAATTTAAGTTTAAGTTTATTTTATTTGTCTATTTTATTTTATATTAGTTTAGGTTTTTTTAATTTAGGGTTTAGGTTTTATTTTTTTATTTTATTTTAGGTTTAGGTTTTATTTATTTTATTTTATTTTATTTTGGTTTATTTGGTTTTATTCCATATGTTTATTTTTTATTTAGGTTTTTATTCTTGATCCATTTTATTTTAAGTTAAGGTTTTTTTATTTATTTATTTTAGTTTATTTTATTAATTATTTTTTATTTTATGTTTAGGTTTATAAATTTAGGTTTTATTTTTTTATTTATTTTAATTAGGTTTAGGTTTTTATATTATATTTTGGTTTTATTTAATTTAGGTTTTGTGTTTTTGGATGAAGTTAGGGTTTGTGTTGGGTTTATGGTTTAGGTTAGGACAGTGGTTTAGGTTTAGTTTGTGGTTTTTTGTGGTTTAGGGTTTATTTGGTAGTTAGTATTTTTTTAAATTAAGCAAACCCAGGTTTAGGTTTATTTAGTTTATTTTATTTTATCCCTTTATTTATATTTATGTTTATTTTTAAATTATTTACTTTAGTTTATTAATTTTAGTTTAGGTTCTTATTTTTTATATTGCTGTGCCTAGTTTAGGTTTAGTTTAGGTTTTATTTTTTAGTTGACCATTTTTTTTAGGTTTTATTTTTTTTTTTTATTTTGTTAGTTTAGGTTTTATTTTATTTTAGGTTTAGATATTAGATTTTATTTTAGGTTTATTTTATTTATTTTATTTTATTTTTTATTTTTTTAGGTTTTATTTATTTAGTTTAGTTAGTTTATTTTATTTTGTTTATTTTATTTTATTTGTTTAGGTTTTTAGGGTTTAAGTTTTATTTTATTTATTTTTTGGTACAATTTTAGTTTTATGATTTTATTTAATATTCATCTTTTTATTAGGTTTATTTTAGGTTTATATTTATTTTAGTTTAGGTTTATCTTTATTTTATTTTACTATTAGGTTTAGGTTTTTAATTTTTAGTTTAGGTATGGTTTTACTTTTTTATTTTATTTTATGTTTTATTTAGTTTAGTTTAGATTTTAGGTTTTTAGGGTTTGATTTGGTTTAGGGTTTAGTGTTAGTGGTTTGGTTTAGGGTTTAGGGTTAATTTTAGGGTTTAGGGTTTAGGATTTAGTGTTTATGATTTAGGGTTTAGCGTTTAGTTTTTTTTTTTAAATTAAGCAGACTGGTAGGTTTATGTTTATTTTTTTATTGAGATAAAAATGAGCACGCATAAAGAAAATAAAAAGCTTTAGATAACTAGAATTGTCTCTACTATAAAGACATAATTCTACAAGTAGTTGATCAAATTGGTCGTTCTTTAGTTTCTCAAGTTTCCATCAGAACCACCCTAACCTGTCGAGCAGCGGGATCCACCATCATATCCCCGATCTCTCCCTCTGCCACCACCATGGTTGTAACCTTCGGCACTCCCTCGACTTCCATAACCACCACCGCCTCCAAATCCACCAGCATCTCCAGATCACCCACCACCACTACGATAATGGCCGCATCCACGTTCGCCTCCACTACTAGATCTAAACTGAGCTAGTTGACGATGATGTTCCTGCCATCAAGGTTCTGCCCATTCTTAGGGTTTCAATTTACTTTTAATTTAGCTTATTTTAGGCTTAGTTAGGGCCTTGGGGCTTTAGTTTGTGGTTTAGGGTTAGGGTGGGTTTAGTGTTTAGGGTTAGGTTTATCCTTGTGGGGATTATGGATGGGAGTTCAAGGTTTAGGGTTTTTAAGATTTAGGGTTTAGGGTAGGGTAGATTTAGGGCTTATCCTTTTTTTTTAAGTAAATGGCAGTTTAAATTTAGTTAGTTTATTTAGTTTATTTTTTATTTATTTTAGTTTATTTTATTTTAATTTTAATTTAGGTTTATTTTATTTTTATTTAGTTTAGTGTATTTATTTAGTTTCATTTTAGAGGTTTTATATTTTAGTTTATCTCTTAAGTTTAGGTTTAGTTTAGTTTATCTTTTTAGTTGTGTGTTTAATTTTAGTTTTATTTTATTTTTAGGTTAGGTTTATATTTTATTTATTTTAGGTTTGGTTATTAGGTTTTATTTTAGGTTTTTAGGTTTTATTTTAATTTAGGTTTAGGTTTATTTTAGGTTATTCTATCTTATTTAGCTTAGCTTAGGTTTAGCTCTAGTTATTTTAAGTTTAGGCTAGTTTTATATTTAGCTTTTACTAATTTATCTTTAGGTTTAGGTTTTTTAGATCAGGGTTTAAGTTTTATCCCTTTATTTATTTCATGTCTTTAGGTTTAGCTCTTAGTTTTATTTTAAGTTTATTTTATTTTTATCTTTAGGTTTAGTTTTAGTTTATTTAGGTTTTATCTTTAATCTATTTTGATTTTATTTATCTTATTTTATCTTTTTTTCTTTTAGGTTTAGATCTCTGCTTAGCTTTATGTCTTTATTCTTTATTTTAATTTTATCTTATGCCACTTTATCCATTTTATTTTAGGCCTTACATGTTTAGGCTCAAGATTTAGCCTTTTGTGGCTCAGGGTTTAAGGCCTAGGGCTTAGTCGCCCAGCATCCAGTGGGCCCAGCCTGGGCCTGTGGCTCAGGTGCAGGCTCCAGGGCTCAGGGCCTGCTGCCTATGATTTTAGGGCCTAGGGTCTAGGCTTAGGGCCAGGGTTGTGTGGCTGACTCAGGGCTAAGGGCTGGGTCATGGTCAGTGCATGTCAGCTTTATCCATTTTATTTTATATTTTATTTAATGTGATTTGTGATTAGTTTAAGGTTTAGGGTTGCAGGTTTAGTGGGTTTTAGGGTTTAGAGTTAGTTTTAGGTTTAGGGTTTAGGATTGGGCTTTGTGGTTTTAGAGTTTAGTGGTTTTATTAAGAAAACCGATAGGCTTAGTTTATTTAGTTTATTTTATTTTTTTTTAATTTTATTTTTACTTTATATAGTTTATTTTTTTATTTTATTCAATTTATTTTATTTATTTTAGTATTATTTTTATAGTTTTACCCTTTTATTTTAGTTTATTTTTTGTAGGATCAGTTTAGGTTTACTTTTATTTTAGTTTAATTTTATATTTATATTATTTTTAAGTTCAAGTTTTATTTATCATTTTAAGTTTAGGTTTAGGTTTTATTTTTTTTTTTTTTTTAGGTTTAAAGGTTTTTAATGTTTAATTTTAGGTTTAAGTTTATTTTAGCTTATTATATTTTATTTAGTTTACAATTTAGGTTTAGTTTAATTTAGGTTTATGTTAAGGTTTTATTTATTTTAGTTTACTTTATCTTATTTTAGGCTTTAGGTTTATTTTATTTTTTTTATTTTTGGGTTTGGGTTCTTTCTTTATGGTTTATGGTTTAGGTTTATTTTTAATTATTTTAGGTTTTATTTTATCTTATGTTTAGTTTAGATTTTTTTTTTTTTTGGTTATTTTAATTTTAATTCTATTATTATTTTTAATTTATTTTAATTTTAGCTTTAAGATTAGATTTATGTCCAAGCTTTAAGTTTAGGTTTTAATGAGGTTTTATTTATCTTATTTAGGCAGATTTTTTTAAAAAAAATTATTTTAGGTTTTATGTAGCTTAGGTTTAGTTTTGTAGGATTCAGCTTGCGGGTTTAAAGGGCTCAGGGCCTGGGGTTTAGGGAGGGCTCAGGCTTTGTGGCCCCAGGTCAGGCTAGGCTGATAGTCAGGATTTAGTGGCCTGTGGCCTTAGGGTTTAGAGGCTGAGGTGCTCAGGCCTGTGGAGTGGTTTAGGATCTGGGTAGTGCCTATTCCTTTATTTTGGATTCTTTATCTTTTATCAGGACCTGTGGTTCAGGTGGCCTAGAAGGCCCAGGTTTAGGGTTGCAGCTCAGGGCCCAGGGCCTAGCTGGGGTTGGGCCTGTGTCTCAGGGCTCAGGGATAGCCTGTGTGGTATTTTTCATTTCTTTTAAATAACAAACCAAAGTAGGGCTTTAGCTATTTATTTTATCTTTATCCATTTAGTTAATCTCCATTCTTATCTTGATTAGCCTATTTTATTTTATTTACTCTGTTCATCTAGGTTTATTTATGTTAGTCAGGTTTTATTTTAGTTTATTTCTTAGTTTAGGTTTAGATTTATTTTATTTTTATGTTAGTTTATTTTATTTTAATATTTTGGTTGAAGTTTTATTTTCATTTTTAGGTCAGGTTTTAGGTTTTATTTTAGGTTTATTTTTTAGTTCAGGGTTAAAGGTTAGTTTAGTTTATTTTAGGTTTTGGTTTAGGTTTTATTTTATTTTAGTTTATTTTAGTTTAGGTTTAAGTTTATTTCTATTTTAGGTTTTTTTTTTTTAGTTTAGAGGTTTTATTTTTTATTTATTTTAGGTTTTATTTTTCCAGGTTTATTTTAGTTTTTATTTTATTTTTTAAGTTTATTTCATTTTATTTTAGGTTTTATTTTATTTTATTTAAGTTTTAAATTTTTTTATTTAGCTTAGGTTTTATGTATTTTATTTTAATTTGGTTTTATTTTTTATTTTATTTTCTCTCGTGGTAGGTTGAGGTTTATGTTTATGTTTTATTTTAATTTTTTTTATCTTTTATTTAGGTTAGGGTTTTTTATCATTTTATTAGGTTTTAAGATTAGGTTTTAGGTTTTTATCTTTAGGTTTATTCTTCATTTATTGAAAGAGTTATTACTTAGTTTATTTTATTTTATTTAGTCAGGGTTTAGGCTTCAATTTTATTTAGGTTTAGGTTATTTATTTTAGTTAAATTTATTTAGTTTAGGCTCATTTATTTTATTTTATCTTATATTCTTATTTTGTTTGGTTTGGTTTCATTTATATATCTTTAGGCTTTAGATTTTATTTATTTTTTTTATTTATGTTTTATTCCCAGGTCTTTTTTGTTTAGGTTTTATTTATCTATTAATCATTTTTTTTAGTTTTATCTTTATTTTAGGTCTTTATTTATTTATTTATTTTAAGTCTAACCATTTAGGCTCAGGCTTTTGTGCCTCTGGGTTTGTGGCCTGTGGTTTAGGATTCCCAGTGGCTCAGGGCTAAGGCCTAGGGATCAGGGTCAGGGCTGGGCCTAATGTTTAGGCTTTAGGCTTGGGATCTAGGCTCATTTTAGGGCCTAGATTGGCCTGGGCTCAGTGGCCTGTAGTGGCTGCAGGCTCTTAGTGGTTTGGGGTTTGTAGGATTTTAGGTCAGGACTGTGTAGAGTTTAGGGTTTGAGTTTATAAAGCCAAGGCTCTGGGTCTTTAAAGGCTCAGGGTCAGGGTCAGGGTTTTATTTATTTTAATTAATCTTTCACAGTGGTTTATGGCTCACCAGGGCCTGGTTGAGCCTAGTGGTTTAGAGTTGTTACCACCATAGGATTAAGATTTATGATTAGTTAGGGCCAGGCTCTTATGGGTTTTAATTAAAAAACTGGCAGCTCAGTTTATTTATTTATAATTTATTATTTATTGATTTATTTTATTTAGGTTTATTTTATTTACTTAGTTTAGTTTATTTATTTTAGTTTAGGTTTTAATTTAGTTTATTAAGTTGGGTTTGAGTTTATGTTTATTTTCAGTTTAGTTTTACTTTTATTTTATTTTTGTTTAGTACCTCTTTTATTTTAGGTTTGTGTAGGTTTCATTTTATTTTAGGTTTAGGTTTTAGGTTTTTATTTTCTATTTATTTTTAGGTTTTATTTATTAATTTAGGTTTAGGTTTATTTTTAGTTTATTTTATTTTACTTAATTTAGGGTTTAGGTATTGTTTATTTTAGGTGTAGGTTTAAGTTTTATTTTCCTTTTACTTAGTTTAGGGTTTAGGTATAGTTTATTTTATTTTGTTTATTTTAGGTTTAGATTTTTAGTTAATTTTTATTTTATTTTATTTTAAGTTTATTTTATTATTATTTTACATTTAATTTTTATTTTATTTAGGTTTTTTTAGGTTTAATTTATTTCTTAGTTTACTTTAAGTTTTTCTTTATTTTATTTTTTATATTATTTTAATTTTAAGTTTAGGTTCAAGTTTAGGTTTATGTTTAAGCTTTAGTTTAAGTTTTTATTTTATTTTATTTATTCTTTAATCTTTTTAGGTTTTATTTATTTTATTTTTAGGTTTTCATTTAGTTTAGGTTTAATTTTTTTAGGTTCTTGCCTGAGTTTAGTGGCTAGTTTAGCCCAGATTAGTGGAGGCTCAGTGTCAGGTTGGGCTTGGGGTTTAGGCTATGGCCCAGGATCAGGGCCTAGGGCCTGTGACCTGTGTTTAGGGCTCAGTGGTCAGTGTAAGTTCAGTGTTAGGGGCTAGGGCCTAGGGTTTAGTGGGTTAGTTTAGGTTAGCTTTAATGCCTTTTTATGAAGTACAAAGTCAGGTTTAGTGGCCTTAGGTAAACCAGTATTGTTTAGGTTTATTTAATTTATCTTTATTTATTTTAGTTTATTTTATTTATTTTTTATTTATGTTTATTTTTTATTTAAGTTTTATTTTTTTTTATTTTTTTTATTTTAGGTTTATTTTATTTTATCCATTGTTATTTTATTTAGGTTTTATTTTTAGTTTAGTTTTGGTTTTATTTAATCTATTTTAGTTTTATTTTTTATTTTATTTTCTTTTAAGGGTTTAAGTTTATGTTAGGTTTTTTTATCTTTTATTTTTATTTTATTTTATTTATCGATTTTATTTTTAGGTTTTATTTAATTTCAGCCTGGCCCCAGCTTTTACCTCATGGTTTAGGGTTTAGTGTGGTTTAGTAATTAAGTGATTTAAGGCTCAGTCTGGCCTACTAAAATAGCCTAGTGGTCTTGTCACTTAGTTTAGGGCCTAGGGTTTGGGTTGCAAGCCTAGGCTATACAGGGTTCCAAGGGTTTAGTGTTAATTTTAGGTCTAATCTTAGTTTTAAGGTCTGGTGGCCTTAAGTTTTGTAGTGGTTTGGGGTTTAAGATGGGCTTATGGCTCTAGGGCCTGGCTGGGCCCAGATTTGGCCTGGGTCAGTCTTTTCAGCCCAGGGGTCAGGCTCCAGGGGCTGTAGGTGGGTCAGTTGGTTTTGGCATACCCAAGATTTGGCTGCCTTGATGGTTTTTTTTAGGGCTTTGTGGTTTATGGGGCCTTTAGTGGTCTCAAGTTTTAGAAGTTATTTTAAAATAAGCAAACCGCAGTTTTGTTTTGTTTAATTCCAGGTTTAAATTATTATTTAGCCGAGTATTTATTTATGTTTATTTTTTATTTATTTAAATTTATTTTTATTTTAGTTTTTTATATTTATTTATTTATTATTATTTATTTTAGTTTATTTTTTAGTTTATTTAGGTTTTTTTTTTTAATTTAGTTTTATTTTTATTTTATTTTTAGGTTTTTATTTTAGGTTTTGGTTTAGGTTTTATTTTCTTTTTTTTTAGTTTAGGTTTTAGGTTTTATTTTAGTTTATTGTGTTTTTTTAGTTTAGTTTTAGGTTTTTTTAATTTATTTTATTCTATTAAGGGTTGTTTAGTTTAGTTTATTTTAGGTTTATGTTTATGTTTTATTTATTTTAGTTTAGATTGTTTTAAGGTTTTATTTATTATCATTTATTTTATTTTATTTAGTTTAGTTTAGTTTATTTTAGGTTCAGTTCAAGTTTTATTTATTTTACTTAGTTTATTATAGTTTAGTTTAGGTTTATTTTATTTTATTTAATTTAATTATTTATCCTTTTGAAAATTAAATAAACTAGTATGTTTAGATTTATTTAGTTGATTTTTTATTTATTTTAGCCTATTTTATTTTTTATTTTTATTTAGTTTAATTTATTTATTTTAGTTTTTGTTAATCATTTTATTTTCTTTTTTAGGTCTAGGTTTAGGTTTAAGTTTATTTTTTTTAGTTTATTTTATTTTTATTTTTTTTTTTGTTTAGATTTAATTTTTTTTTTTAGTTTATATTTTTTTTATTTTGGTTTTGGTTTCTATTTTAGGTTTATTTATAGGTTTTATTTTTTAGTTTAGATATTATTTTAGTTTATTTTATTTTATTTTTTAGTTTTAGGTTTAGTTTATTTTAGTTTATTTTAGTTTATTTAAGTTCAGTTTATTTATTGGGCTTTATTTTAATTTAGGTTTATTTAATTTTAGTATTTTTTTTAAGTTTAGGGTTTGGTAGGTTTTTATGGTTTGATGTTTAGGGTTTAGGGTTTTAGGGTTTAGTGGTTTAGGGTATTAAGATTTTGGTAGGTTTAGTATCCTGGCATGTTTAGTAGGTTTCATTATGGTTTCTTTCTTTTATTTATTTTTATTTTATTTTATGTTAAGTAAACCTAGTAAGTTTAGGTTTATTTATTTTATTTATTTATTTTAGTGTATTTTTTTGTTTATTTTATTTAGGTTTATTTTTATTTTATTTAGTTTAGTTTTAATTTAATTTAGATTTATTTATTTTGGTTTTTTTATTTTAGTTTCTTTTAGATTTAGCTTTGGTTTATGTTTATTTTAGTTAAGTTTTATTTTATTTTATTTTGTTTGTTTAGGTTTTATTTTTATTTGTGCCTAGTTTAGGTTATTATTATATTTTTTTCAGTTTTGGTTTATTTTAAGTTTTATTTTGTTTTTTTTCTATTTTATCATTTTATTTTATTTAGTTTAGGTTTAGTTTATTTATTTTATATCTAGTTTTATTTTAAGCCCAGGTTGTGGCCTAGGCCTAGTGTCAGGAGGTCTGCCTGGGCTCTTAGGCTCTGGGTTTGTGCCTGTTTGGACAGGTTTGGGGTTTGTGGGTTTGTGTGGCCTAGGTGGGCCCATTGGCTCAGGGTTTGGCTTTAGTGCTGTAGGTTTTAGGCCTAGGTCAGGATCAGGGCTGTTTCATTTCCATTTTATTTTATCAAACCAAGAGAAATTTATTTATTTATTTTATCTACTATTTTTTATCTTTATTTACCTATTTATTTTATTCATTTATAGGTTTTATTTTAGCCTTTATCTTCTTTTAGATTTTATTTTATCTTTATCTTTGTGCCTAAATTTCCCACTTTTGCCCTTTTTTCTTTGATTTTTCTTTAGTTCCTTTATTTATCCTAGTTTAGTTTTATTTTATTTATATTATCTAGGTTTAGGCCTAGGCCTTTAGCCATGCTTTTATCTGATTATCTTATCTAAGTCTTCATTGCCTTTATCTATCTTTAACCTTTTAGGTCTTTATTTAACCAGAAGCCTCAAAGATTTTAGCGCCCAGTGGTCAGCCTCAGCCCAGCCTATGGTCATGGTCTGGGGTGTAGCAGTGGCCAGGCCGGGTAGGCCACTGAGCTGTGGTTAGGGCCCAGTTTAGGGTGCCTGAGCGGGCCTCAGTGGCCTCAGGCTCCAAGCCAGTGCCAGAGCCCAGTGGTCTTTAGGTTTAGGGCCCAGGCCTTGTGCTCCTAGGCCTAGCTTAGTGCCTAAGTGTCATGGCTTAAGGGCCTCAGTCTTTGATGCCTGTGGCTCAGCTCAGGGCCTCAGCCTTGCCTGATCTAGGTTCAAGATCCAGGGATCTCAGGGCCCAGCCCCACCGTCCAGTGCAGCCTAAAATTTTTAGTTTAGGGCCCAGGCCTTTGCCCTAGGCTAGGGCCTCCTAGGCTCAGGGTCAGGGCTCCTTTTTTCTTAGTATCTGTAGTCAGGGCTCCAGTGGGTCCAGCTCCCAGGCCAGGTCCTGTGTTAGCCTAGGGCCTATTTAAAACATGCAAACCCAGTTTTCTTTTTTTCATTTAGCCTAGTGATCAGGTAGCAGGTCACGCCTTTTTAAAAAATCAATAGCTAACAGGTTTAGCCCATTCTTTTGTTTATCATTTTATTAGTTTATTTTTTATCTTTATCTTTAATTATTTGGTTTATTTATTTATCATTTATTTATTTTAGTTTATTTTTTGGTTTAGTTTAGTTTAGGTTTTTATTTTTAGTTTAGTTTTATTTTATTAATATTTAGGTTTTAAGAATTTATTTTAGCTCTATTTTTTTCTTTTTTAGGTTTTAGTTTTAGTTTTATTCTCGTTCTTTTAGGTTTTATTTTTTAGTTTAGGAGTTTATTTTAGGTTATTTTACCATTTAGGGTAGGTTTAGGGTAGTTTATTTTAGGTTTAGGGTTTAGTTTATTTTAGCTTTATAGTTTGGTTTTATTTAATTTAGTTTTAGTTTATTTTTTTTATTTATTTTAGTTTATTTTATTTCATTTAGTTTAGGTTTTGGTTTAGTTTATTTTAGGTTTATGTTTAAGTTTTATTTATTTTATTTAATATACTAGTTTTATTTATTTTATTTCAATTATAATTATCCATTTTAAGATTAGTAAACCAAGATGTTCCTGATTTATTTATTTCATTTAATTTTTTTTTTAGTTTATTTTATATTTTATTTTATTTAGGTTTATTTATATTTACAGTTTTATTTATTTTATATTTTATTTTAATTTTGGTTTATTTTTTATTTTAGGTTTAGGTTTAGGTTTAGATTTATTTTTTAGTTAGTTTTATTTTATTTTATTTTGGTTTTAGGTTTTATTTTTTATTTTTAGGTTTAGGTTTAGGTTAGCATTTTATCTTTTTGGTTAGTTTAAGTTCTTATTTTAGGTTTATTTTTTGCCTTTATATTTAAGTGTATGTTTATGTTTATTTTTTCTTTATTTTATTTTATTTATTTTAGGTTTAGGTTTAGGTTATCTTGTGCCTAGGCTCTAAGCCTTTATTTATTCAGTATCTTATCTAGTTAGGTTTCAGTTTATTTTATCTTTGTTTATCTTTGTGGATTTTCTTGGCTTTTAGTGGCAAGTTTGGGGCCCAGGGCTCAGAGCCAGTATTCAGGTCTTGGGCCTGTAGAGGTTTAGGTCAGGATTTTTTAATTTTATTTTATGTTACAAACCAAGAGGTTTAGTTTATTTAGTTTATTTTTATTTATCTTAGTTTTTTTACTTTCAGTAGTTGATTTTATTTCATTTGTATTTGTTTTTTAGTTTTATCTTATCTATCTATCTTAAGTTTATCTTTATTTTATTTAAGTTTCTTTTATCTTTCTTTAATTAGTTTTTATTTATTTCTATTTTAGCCTTTATTTTATCTTTTTTTATTTTCTTTAAGCCTAGTGCATTAGTTTATATTTTCATTTTTTATGGTTTATCATTTATTTATTTTGTCAGTCTTTATCTAGTTTAAGTCTAATTATTTAGCCTTTTTAGGGTTCCTACTTCAGTTTCAGGCCCAGGGCCCAGGGTCTGGGCCCAGTTGTGTGGCCTGAGCCGCTGCCTTATTATGGTTCCAGGTCACTAAGGTTAATTAGGGCTTTGGGGCCTAAGGCTCTTTAGGGCCCTGTGGCCGCGCCCGGTCTGGCTTCCAGGTCCCAGTGGCCTGGGCTGTCATTCTGTGGCCTGAATTTGTGGTCCCTGGCTCTTGGCTCCAGGTCTTTAAAGGCTCAAGATTCAGTGGCTCAGGGCCCAGGGCCTGCTATTCAGTGGCTCAGAGCTCCTGCCCAGGGTTTGAGAGGCCCCAGTAAGGCCTGGGGCTGCCAGGCCCAGCCTTGTACTGGTCCAAGGCTCCTTTGGGGCCTAGGGCTCTTAGGCCCAATTTATGACTCCAGCTGTCTTGGGCCCATCTGGGGCTCAGGCCTAGTAATTTAGGCCTTAAGCCCTTTTATATACCAGTGGGTCAGTGGCCTTCTCAGTGGTTGCCTTTCTGGAGGCCTTAGCTCAGTGGTAAGTTTTAGTTCATGCCATTTTAAAATGCAAACTGGCAAGTAGAGTTTTAGTTTTAATTTATTCTTGTTTAGCTCTAATTTAGAGGCTTTAAAAATTAAGCAACCACTAGGTTTAGAATTTTTATTTTATTTTATTTTATTTTTATTTATATTTATTTATCTAGTTTATTTATTTTAGATTTATTTATTTTACCTTGCATTTTATTTTAGCCATTTTTTCTGCTTTAGGTTTAGGTTTATTTATTTTTTACCTGAGTTTATTTTTTATTTATTTTTAATTTAGGTTTTATTTTTTATTTTTAGGTTTAGGCTCATTTATTTTCTGTGCCTAGGTTTTAGGTTTTATTTGTTTTTTTCAGATTTATTTTTAGTTTATGATTAAGTTTATTTTTAATTTAGTTATTCATTTTATTTTATGCTTTAGGTTTATGTCTGGGTTATTTAGCTTTAGGTTTTATTTATTTTAGTTTATTTTATTTTAGCAAATTTTATTTTTTTCTTTTATTTTAGATTTTGGTTTTTGTTTTAGGGTCTGTGGAGGTGGCTCAGGCTCAGTGGTCCAATCGGTCACTAGTGGTCAGGATTTTTTTATGTTAAAACCTAGTAGTAGGTTTAGGTTTATTTTGTTTATTTTCTTACATTTTATTCTTAATTTTTCTTTATTTGATTTATTTTATTTTATTTTATTTGGGTTTTTTATTTAATTTTATTTTATCTTATTTTAAATTTATTTTATTTTTATTTTAGGTTTAGTTTTATTTTATTTAGGATTTTTATTTTTTCTTTAGTTTTGGTCTTTATTTATTTTATTTTATTTTAGTTATTTTTTATTTTAAATCCCTTTAGGTTTGCCTAGGTTTTAGTTTATCCAGATATTTTATTTATTTTATTTGTTTATTTTATTTTGGTTTTGGTTTCATTTATTTTATTAGGTTTTATAGTTTTGGTTTAAGCGGCTCTAGCTTTTTAGGCATGTGGTCACTTAGGGGTAGTTTAGAGGGTTTAGGTTGGGGTTTAGGGTTTAGGGTTTCATTAACGCGGTTACAAGCGGATCATAAGGCTACTAGCCTTAGGCCTAGCCTAGTCAAGGTGCCTGTGCAGGGTGTAAGCTTCAGGCTTGGGCCACTTTTAAGGTCACTCTTGGGATCTGGTTTTAGGTTGGCTGGCCCAGGGTTTTAGTGCCTAAGGTCAGTGGCCCAGGCACATCTGTGGTGGTAGGATTTAGATCTTTGGGTTTAAGGCCTACTCGTGGGTGGGGCTCAGTGGCCTCAGTGGTTTAGGCTCAGCCAGCGCCTGGCCTCAGTGGGTTTAGTGTCAGGCTTTATGCCTATCTTTAGTTTAGTGTTATTTTATTTATATATCAGTTTAGGTTTATTTTTTCCCTTTAGGTTGTCTAAGTTTTAGGTTTAGTCTTTATTTTAGGTTTATCTTTAATTTTAATTTTTTAGTTTAGGTTTATTTTAATTTAATTTATTTTATCCTCAGGGAGTCTTTAGGTTTAGGTTTAGTTTATTTTAGTTTAGTTTGTTTTAAGGTTTATTTATTTTAGTTTATTTTATTTTATTTTATTTCTAGTTTAGGTTCACTTTAGGTTTAGTTTATATTTGGTTTATTTTAAGTTTATTTTAGTTTTAGCTCTAGTCCAGTTTTATTTTATTTTATTTTAATTATTTATCTATTTTAAATTAAGTAAAATGGTAGGTTTTAGATTTATTTAGTTTATTTTTTTATTTATTTTAGTTTTATATTTTATTTTATTTAGTTTATTTTATATATTTCATTTAGTTTAGTTTATTTATTTTAATTTTGGTTTTTTATTTTAGTTTATTTTAGATTTAGGTTTAGTGTCAGTTTATTTTTTAGTTGTGTTTCTTTTTAAGTTTAGGTTTTATTTTTTATTTTAGGTTTGTGTTTAGGTTTTATCTTTATTTTTTTCATTTTAATTTTAGGGTTTTGATTTTAGGTTTATTTTAAGGTTTTATTTTTTAATTTAGGTTTATGTTTATTTTAGTTTTATTTTATTTTATTTAGTTCATGTTTAGTTTATTTTAGGTTTAGGTTTATTTTATATTGTTTATTTTAGGTTTTATTTTCTCAAGTTTTTGGGATTTAGCTCAGGGTTTAGGGTTGTAGGTGGTCTGTTTGGGGTTGGTGTGGGTTTAGTCAGATTTTTATTTTTATTTTTTATTTTTTATTTTTTTTTATATTAAGCAAACTAATGGTTAGGTTTATTTAGTTTATTTTTTATTTATTTTAGTTTATTTTAATCTTATTTAGGTTTATTTTATTTTCATTTTTACTTAGTTTAATTTATATTTTATTTTATGTTAGGTTTATTTTATTTATTTTAGGTTTCTTTTATTTTATTTAGGTTTTAATTTTCTTTATTGGTTTTATTTATCTTTAGTTTTAGTTTATTTCTTTTTATTTTTATCTTTCCTTTAGGTTTAGGTTTAGGTTTTAGTTTATCTTTATCTTTATTTATTTATTTTTTTTGGTTTAGGTTTTATTTATTTTATTTTTTATGTTATCTAGTTTTAGGGCTCAAGTCTACTTTTGGTCAGGATTTTGGGTGGGGTTTAGCAGTGGCCCAGGTCAGTGGAGATTATGGTTAGGTTTAGTAGGATAGTCCTAGTTTCAGGATCCGGCTTTTTTTGCCTTTGCGCTCAGGGTCTTGTGTTTAAGGATCTGGGTTTAGGTTTAGATTTCTACATTTTAGCCTTTAGGGTTTATGAGTCAGGCTCATGGCCTAGGGTCAGAGTGATTGTTTCAGACTCAGGCTTTAGAGTTCCTTTTAGTATTTTAGAGGTTGCAGTTTAGGGTTTTAGGGTCTTATGGCTTTAGGGTTAGCCTGGTTGGTTTTCTTTTAGGTCTAGGGGTAGGTTTTGGCTTTATGTTTAGGGTTTAGGGTTTAGGCTTAGGCTTTAGGGCCGTTTTAGGGTTTATTTTAAAATAAGCAAAAAATGGTGGTTGGTTTTTAGTTTCTTTTAGGGTTTAGCAGCTGTCAAAGCGTTCCAGTTTTTTTTAAAAAAATTAAGTAAACCAGTAGGTTTAGGGTTACATTTTGTTATTTTGTTTAAAATTTTTTATTTATTTTAGTTTATTTTATTTTTATTTTATTTCATTTATTTATTTAATGCTTTTATTTTTGTCTCTTTATAGGTTTTTTATAGGTTTATTTTAGTTTAATTATATTTTAATTTTACTTTTTTAGGTTTTGGTTTTAACTTTTATTTTTAGGATTCATTTTCTTTTTAAGTTTAGGTTTAGTTTTTAATTTTATGTTTATTTTTAGGTTTATTTTTTAGTTTAGTTTAGGTATTTTTAGTTTATTTTGGTTTATTTAGTTTAGTTTTAGGTTTAGGTTTACTTCATTTTAGGTTTAGGTTTAGGCTTTATTTATTTTAGTTTAGGGTTTGGTTTATTTTATTTTGTTTATTAATATTATTTAGTTTATGTTTAGGATTAGGTTTACTTTATTTTGGGTTTAGTTTTAAGTTTTATTTATTTATGTTTAGTTTATTTTAGTTTAGGTTTAGATTTTATTTTGTTTATTTTAATTATTTATCTTTTTTAAGATTAAGTAAACTGGTGGGCTTAGATTTAATTAGTTTACTTTTTATGTATTTTAGTTTATTTTAGTTTTAATTTTTATGTATGTTTATTTTTTATGTTTATTTAGTATAATTTATTTATAGATTATTTATTTATGTTTTTTATTTTATTTTGTTTATTTTAAGGAAAGGTTTATTTTTAGTTTTTTATTTTTTTTTCTTTTAGTTTTAGGTTTATTTTCATTTTAGGTTTATTTTAGGTTTATTTTAGCTCAGGTTTTGGTTTATTCTTTTTATTTAGTTTAGGTTTAGGTTTAGGTTTAGGCTTTATTTTAGGTTTAGGTTTAGGTTTATTTACTTTAGTTTATTCATCTAGGTTAAGCTTTAGCCTATTTTTATTTGGTCATTTAGGTTTAGGTTTTTTTTAGTTTAGGGTCTATGTTTCTATTTTTTAACTATTTTTAGGTTTAATTTTAGGTTTTTTATCTAGTTTTATCTTTTATCTATATCTAAGTTTATTTTATTTTTATTTACATTTAGCTTTATCTTTGTTTTAGGCTTTATTCCTATTTTTAATTTAGTTTAGGTTTTATTTATCTTATTTCTAGTTTTATTTTTATTTATTTATTTTATTTTATTTTTAGGTTTTATTACTATTCTTGTTTAGGTTAGGCCTTGTTAGGTTTTTAGGGTTTGTTCTCAGGGTTTTGGCCTTATGGCTCAGGGCCTAGGGCCTGGGCCCAAAGCCAGATTTTAGGTCACTGTGGCCTTTAAGGATCAGGCCTGGTTTTAAGATTTTAGGGCCTTTAGGGCTTGGGTTTAGGTTTACTGTTTAGGGTTAGGGTCAGGTTTAGGGTTTAGGGTGCAGGTTCAGGGCTTTACCATTTAGTTTTTTTTAATTTCTTTAAATTAACCCAAGTAAGTTTTGGCTATTTAATTTATTTTTTTATCATTTATTTTATTTTATTTATCTTTATTATTTAGGTTTTTACTTTATTTAGTTTAGTTTATTTTTTATTTTAGTTTTATTTTACTTTATTTTTTTCTCGGTTTTATTTTTTTATTTTTTAGGTTTTAAGTTTATTTTTTATTTTTGTTTAGGGTTTTAGGCTAAATTTTTGGTTCTTATTTTAGGTTTATTTTTAGGTATTATTTTTTAGTTTAAGTTTAAGTTTATTTTTTTCTTTAGGATTAGGTAGATTAGTTTATCTGTTTTGAAGTATTTTAGTCTTAGTTTATCAATTTTATCAGTTTTTATTTTATTTTATCTTATATTTATGTTTTTTACAAGCCCAAGATTTAGGTTTTATTTTTTTAGGTTTATTTTTTAGGTTTAAGTTTTTACTTGGTTATCACCTGGGCTACCTTAGGATTTCCAGGGTTTATGATTCCAGCCTTTAGGCCTGGGTAGGTTTCCCAAGGCCCATTTACATTTTGGATTAGCCTTTAGTTTAGCCCAGGTCCCAGATTTAGGTAGCCCAGGATTTAGAGTTTAGCAGGTTTATGGTTTACGGTGTAGCCGGTTTAGGCCTGGTTAGGGTAGTCATCTGAAAGTCCAGGGCTGGGGTGCCAAAGGTTTTTTAGCCTCTGCAATCAGGTTTAGCGGCCTTAGCACCTTAAGATCAGTGGCCTTAGGGCCTGGTTTACCATGAGGATCAAGCTGGAAGGTTTAGCAGTCAGGTCAGCCTAGGGCCGAAGATTCAGTGGCCTAGCCTGTGGCTTTAGTGGTCTTTAGTGATTAGTGGTTTAGGGTTTTCACGATTTATGGTTAAGTTTAGTGGCTTAATTGGGATCATCTGGGGTGATAGGGTTTTAATGTTTTGGTTTATAGCTCAGAGTTTAGGGACTAGTTTAGGGTTTAAGGTTATGGTTTTTTTTTAATGGTGTAGGTTTTGGGTTTAGGTTCATTCTAGTCTTGGTTTTTTAAATTAAACAAACTAGTTTTGGTTTTCTTTTAGGGTTTAGTGTTTTTTAAAAAAATTTTTTAAATTAAGTAAACAAGTTTGGTAGATTATTTAGGTTTATATTTTATATAATAAAGGTTTTTTTTTGTTTTTTTATTTTTTAATTAGTTTAATTTATTTATTTTAAGTTTATTTATTTTAATCCATTTTTTTAGGTTTAACTTTAGGTTTTAGTTTATTTTTAGAATTTAGTTTTATTTTTATTTTATTTTTTTAGGTTTAGGTTTTTTTTTTTTTTTTTAGGTTTTGGTTTCTAGGTTTATTTTAAGATTATTTTAGGTATTATTTTTAGTTTAGGTTTAGGGTTATTTTTATTTTATTTTATTTTATTCAGCTTTAAAGTTTAGGTTTAGTTTTAGGTTTTATTTATTATCTTGTTTCAAGTCCTATCTTAGTTTAGGCTTATTTATTCTATTTTAGGTTTAGGATTTTTTTAAGGTTTAGGTTTTATTTTTTATTCATTCTTAGTTTATTTTTAGGTTTTATGTTTTTTATTTAGTTTTTATTTTACATTTTATTTTAGGTTTATCTTAATTTTATTTTGGGTTTAATTCATTTTATTTAGGTTTTTTTTATTTTAATTTAGTTTAGGTTTTTTTATTTTATTTTATTTTGATTTAGTCTTTATTTATCTAGTTTTTTATTAGTGGCTCCTATCTTTAGGGTGTGTCATTCATTTTCAGCTTTAGGTTTGCATTTTATGGTTTGAAGGTTTAGGGCCCAGAGTTTAGAGTTGTTAGGGCAGAAATTCCACGGTTTGGGTTTATGTGGGTTTATGGTTTGTTTTGGTTTGTTTACTCATTTAGGGTTTTAGGGTTTAGGGTTTAGAGGTTTTAGGGTTTAGAGTTTAGTTTGGTAGGTTTATGGTTTATGATTTTTAGTGTTTACATTTGGTTTAGGTTTAAGTAAGTTTAAGGTTATTGGATTTTTAAGAGAATAAATTCATATTCTACATTTCTTCTTTTCATTTCATCAACCACTAATACAGCAAGTTTTCTATGACACAAGCAATGACGTGACCAAAAAATGTGCACACATAGAGAAAATCAAAATCCCTTTATAACTAAGAACCATCTTTAAAAATAAAGTTACTATATAAATAGGATCGATGTTCTTTAGTTTCTCAAGTTCGGGATCGTAACCACTACGTATTTCCTCGAGTGGTATCCACCATCATATCCTGATCTCTCCTCCATAACCACCACATCGCCTCCCACCACCACCTCCATATCATGCCAAAGGCACCTCAGATCCCCCAACACAACTGGATAACCATCGCCTTCGCCTCTACCAGACATCTAGACTGAGCTTTCTTGAGGGTTTAGGGTTTAGGGTTTTGTGGTTAGTGATTAGGGTTTAGGACCCAGGGTTTAGAGTTTAGGGTTTATAGGTTTAGTGTTGTAGGTTGTGGGTTTAGGGTTTAGGGTTAGTTTTAGGCTTAGAGGATTAGGGTTTAGAGTTTGCAGGATTTAGGGTTTTTTTATTATTTATTTTTTTAAATTAAGTAAACCAATTAGGTTTATTTAGTTTACTTAGTTCATTTTTTATTTATTTTAGTTTATTTTATTTTTATTTTTATTTAAGTTTACTTTTATTTTTATTTAATTTAGTTATTTCATTTTATTTTATTTTATTTTATCTTATCTTAGTTTATTTTTAGGTTTAGGTTTAGCCTATTTTTTTTGAGTTGAGTTTATCTTATTTTACATTTATGTTTTACATTTTAGTCTTAATGGTTTAGGGCTTAGAGTTTAGGGTTTAGGGTTTAGGGTTAGGGCTCTGTGCTAGGGTTTAAGGCTTAGGGTTTAGCGCCCAGTTCTGGCATGCCTTGGGCTCAGGTTTTAGGGGATAAGGGTTTAGGGTTTAGGTTTTATAGTTTAGGGTTTTGGGTTTAGTCTTTTAGGGTTCTAGGGTCTAGTTATTAAGGTTAAGGTTTAAGGTTAGGGTTTTTTTATTTTTATTTTTATTTTTTTAGGGTCAGGGTTTAGGGTTAGGTTTAGGCTCATGTCCATGTTAGTTTAGGTTTTAAAATTAAGCAAACCCTTGGTTTTTAGGCTCTTTTATCTTTTTGGGTTTAGGGTTAGGGTATTTATTTTATTTTCATTAAAAAAAGTAACCCATGAGTTTTGCTAGTTAATTTAGTTTGATATATATTTTAATTATTTTAGTTT
>CM038214.1:168013517-168104268 GCA_021442155.1 Cymbidium sinense
ACCTAAACTGAAAATAAACTGAATAAAACCTATAAAACTAAAATCTTAAAAATAAAATAAAACCTAAACTAAATAAAATAAAAATAAACTTAACTAAAATAAAATAAAAATAAACTAAAATAAAAAAATAGAAACATAAACTAAACTTAAAAAAAATGAACAAAATAAATGTTAAATTAAATAAAAAATAAAAAATAATCATAAATAAAAAAATAAAATAAACTAAAAAATAAAAAATAAACTAAATAAACTTAAACCTATCGATTTACATAATTTTAAAAAAAATCATAAACCCCAAACCTGAAACCCTTAACCCTAAATCCCAAACCCTAAACCCTAAACCCTATAACTAACCCTAAACCTAAACCCAACCTCTCTAAACCCTAAGAAACCCTAAATCTAAAACCACACCCTAAAATCCCAAAACCCAAAACTTAAAAAAATAAAAATTAAACTCAAATAAATTAACCTAAACTAAACCTAAACCTAAATAAAACTAAAATAAAACCTAAAATAAAATAAATAAAACTAAAATAAATAGAATAAACTGAATAAAAATAAAAGTATATATAAATAAAAATAAAAAATAAAATATTCTAAACTAAAAAAACCTAAACCTACCATTAATTTGTTTTAAAAACCTAAACTCTAAACCTATATGAAACTAAAAAAAATAAATTTAAAAAAACCTAAACCTAAGTTTACATAATTTAAAATATACCTAAACTAAACCAACCCTAAACCCTAAACCTTAAAAAAAAAAATAAAAAAAACCCTAACCTAAAAACTCTAAACATGAACCCTAAAAGACCACAAACCCTAAAATCCTAATCCCAAAAAAAAAACCTAAACCCTAAATCATAAACCCTAAAACTAAAACCTAAAACTAAATAAACTCTAAACCCTAAAAACTAACCCACAAACCTAAACTGATGCTGTCTTAGAAAATTGTGTGCTACTTCATTGATAAATCAAAAGAAGAAATACTAATTTGTTCTCTAAAAAAACCACCAAAACCCTAAACCCTAAACCTAAAACTAAAACCCTAAATCATAAACCCTAAAAACCTAAACTTTAAACCCTAAATGCTAAATCTTAAATCCTAAATGCCTAAACACTAAACCCTAAACCTAAAAATAAATGTAAAATAAAACATAAACATAAAATAAAAATAAAATAAACCTAAAACTAAATAAACTAAACTAAAATAAATAAAACCTAAGCCCAAACTAAAATAAACTAAACCTAAATCTAAACCTAAGCTAAATAAACTTTAATAAACTAAAATAAACCTAAACCTAAATTAAAAAAATAAAACCTAAAACATAAAATAAAAACCTAAACCTAAATAATTAAATAAAATAAAACTAAACTTAAAAATAAATAAAACTTAAACCTAAACCTAAAAATAAACTAAAAAAACCTAAACTAAAATAAATAAACCTAGAATAAATAAACTAAATAAATAATAAAAGTAAACCTAAATAAAATGAAAAAAAAAATAATAAATAAAAAATGGACTAAATAAACTAAATGAACCTAAACTCTTGATTATTTAGTCTAAAAAAACCTTTAACCTAACCCCAAACCCTAAACTTCTCTCTAATACCCCAAACCATAAACCATAAACCCTAAAAGCCCTATAGCTTAAAGCCTAAACACTAAGCTAACCCTAAACCTTGTCAATCACTATAGCTCCCGAGAGAGTGAGGGGGGCTATTAAATTGGGCGATATTAAAAATTTTAAAAGTTAAAGCTTAAATTTTAAGTTTTAGTAGAAAATTAATTTTTTATTTATTATGACAAGATACAATTTTTAATGCATGAAAAATAAAATTACAGTAAAGTAAAGAGAGACAATAGGCACACAATTTTTATCTGGTTTGGCAAAACCCCAAAATTATGTCCACCTAGCCACCACGGCTAGAATCCACTAAATTCAAAATAGCTTACAAATAGTATTCTCTAAAATTGGGAGAGTACAACCACAATATAAATTTTACACTGAAAACAAAAATACAAAATAATAAATTTTAATAAAATATCTCTCACAAAAATACAAAGCTATCCAATTCAAAAAATGATCTCACTACTTATGAATGCTCACTTTACAACTTACTATATGGCAAGATAGAATGCTCACTTAATTTTGATAATAAATATTAAATAAATATCTTAAAGTGATGTTATTAAGATGTTTATGTTATTATTATTTATAGAATAATATAAAAGTGATTTCAAAATAAATTTACAATAGTCTATTTCATATTAAATTAAATTTTAGTAAGGAATAATTTTAAGTTTAAGAGAAACTATAGCTAGTATGTATATAACAGTGTAAGAAAGATTAACTTTCTATTAAACTTCCTTTTTCTTAATTATTTAACAATTAAAAAGTAGGCTTTACTAAATTTTAGCAAGATAAATTTTTTAAAATAAATGATATTAGTTGAAATAAAATGATAAGTGATAAATAAAATAATTTAATTTGGTATAAAATTTTATTTTGATAAAGACACTTGATTTATAATATATCTAGCATATACTCTAAAATTCAAATAAGATTTGTTTTATTTTAACCTTTGATGGAAGGTTTTAATTAAATAAATACCAAAATACTTAAATAATTAATTATATGATGAGATTTAAGTAAACTAGTAAGCTTTTAATTAAAAGAGAGACCTAGCAAATATGAAAATAATTTCAGCACAATAAATTAATTTGAAATGCTTAAAATATACTTCTAAAATAGATTTAAGAATAAAGATCTTTAAAATGAGACTATGGAAGAAATATTTCAAGAAGCCAAAAGAAATTTATAGGAAGAGATAAAATTTTTAATAAGTTGAAATAAATCCTACAAACTATCACAAGAATTTTTGACAAGAAAATGATTGAAGAAACTTTGATGTGAAAAACTTAGACTTTGATGTCGAAAGACTAATCCACCAAAATCTATAAATTGGAAATAATGAATAGATGGTGAAAATAGTATGAACAACTAAAAAGGGATTAAAATCAAGAAAATAAACTCAAGTAATTTGAGAAAGCTTACTTAGTTGAAGATGTTGAAGCTTTCAAACCAAGGTTTGATCTTGCAATATTTGGAGAACACTTGGAAGGAAAATCTATGAAATTTTCTCTTAGATTTGCTAGAGGGATTTTGAATTTGAATGAGGATGCTTTCATGAAGAGAATGAGGCTATTTATAAGCAAGAAGGTTATTTTGAATTATTTCAAAAAATATTATTCTAACATCATTTTATCATATAATAATTTAATATTAAATAAAATATAATTTATATTAAATAAATATTAAATTTAAATAGCCAAAATTCAGCTATTCACATGGGCAAGTCAAAAATAATCAAATATGCTTTTAATATATTCAAAGCATGTACCATGCATTCATTATTAAAATAAGCTTATGTTTGAAAAGTCATAATAAATTCAATTTTAATCAAATGTGGTCATGTAACCTATCAAATTAAAGAAAAAATAATCAAAGGAATCATTTGGAGATGAAATAAGATATATAGTCTTTATTATAAAATGACTTTGGCTAAATTACAAAATTCCACATATTTTCTTAATTTTGAAATATGACATTTAAATATTATGATATAATTTATATATAATCATACATATGTTAGTTATCATATAACCTTAAAATTAAATTAAAATATTTAATTATATTAAGTGTATTACACTTAATAGTCATGATTTTTTACCATTTATTATTTTGATAATTCAAATGCTATGTATGAAACATATAATTGAATGTTAATTAGTCAGAGATTTATATAAATTATCCTCATTATCATTATTTAAAATAAATAAATATGTTAAGTTGTGAGCAAATTGATTCATGCCAATGAACTCATATGAATTTCTAAGATAGTTACAAATGCTTATAACCTAAAATATTGTATCTTGAGCTTCACATTATCCATTTTGATCTATCTTTCATTTTCTATTATTGCAATTTCCTCAAACATATTGTGAGATGTTTTGGATATGTAATTAATTAATATATCTAACACATAAAACATACATTAGAAATCCACGCGTTGTTATTATCATCAAAATTGATTGAATTGAACATGAGGGTCATTAAGCCAACAATCTCCCCCTTTTTAATGATGACAAATTAATGTTGGGTATTTATTTTGATGAAGGTGCAAATTGACCATTCATCATAGTTTTTGAAAGAAAATTTTCTTCTAAAAAAATTTTAGCATAAGAGATGGATAATGTTGCTCCCCTTAAATGTATGCTTGAAATAGACTTAATGCTAACCAACATTTTACTCTTCTCCCCCTTTTGACAACATCAAAAAGTGAGAACAAACTACATATAATTTTAAATATTAGGATCTAACATTCAGAGCATGCATCTTAAAGTACAAAAATGTTCTTCTTGTAATGGTTTTGTAAAAATATCTGCAATTTATAAATCAGTACTAATGAAATTAATATTAACATCACCTTTCAAAACATGATCCTTAATAAAATGATGTCTAATTTCTATATGCTTGGTTCGTGATTGCAGGATAGGATTTTTGGTCAAACTAATAGCACTAGTATTATCACACTGAACTAGAATGTGATCTTGCTTAATACCAAAATCTTTTAATTATTTCTTTAACCAAAGGACCTGAGCAATACAACTTCCAGAAGCTATGTACTCAGCCTCAGCAGTGGATAAAGCTACATAATTTTGTTTCATGGATGACCTAGACACAAGTGATGATCTTAAATATTGGCATGTTCCTGATTTGCTTTTTCTATTTACTTTACTTCCAATTAGCAAAAATAACCATAAATTACATGATAAAGAATTTTTAGGATACCATAAACCTAACATAGTAGGGCCTATTAAATATAAGATATGCTTGCAGCTATTAAATGAGATTCTTTTAGTTTGGCATGAGCACAAAACAAATATCAAACTTAATATCAAGTCTACTAGCTGCAAGGTATAAAACCTATATACTCTATAATAAAGTTTTTGATCAGTGATTTTCCTAATTCATCTAAATCTAATTTTGTAGATGGGCTCATAAGAGTTTTACTAGATTTAAATCTTTTCATGTCAAACCTCCCAAGCAATTCATTTGTGTACTTGATTTGATAAATGAATGTGCCATTTTTTTTGTTGCTTCACTTGAAGACCTAAGAAATTAAGTTCTCCCATCATACTCATTTCAAACTCTTAAGACATCAAAGATGAGAACTCATGGCACAAGATTCATTTATACTTCCAAATAATATGTCATCTACATACACTTGTACCATAATCAAATCATCATATATATGCTCTTAAAGGAATAAGGTGGTATCTACTCTACCCTTTCTAAATCCATGATTTATCAAATAGTTACTTAACCTATCATACCCAACGAGCCTATTTTAAACCATATAAGGCTTTCTTTAATTTATACACATGATTTGGACAATCATGGCTCTAAAATCTAGGTGGTTGCTCTACAAATACATCTTGGTCAATAAATCCATTCAAAAATGCACTCTTGACATCCATTTGAAAATGTTTAAATCGCTAAAATAATTATAAGTAAAGAGTAACCTAACAACTTCTAGTCTTGCTACGGGTGCAAAAGATTCTTCAAAATCTATACCTTCAACTTGTATGTATACCCTTTGCAACTAACTTTATTTCTAACAATACAAATCATCTAGCTTATTCTAAAGACCCATTTTGTTCCAATGATATTTTGATCTTGGGGTCTTGGGACTAATTCCCAAACATCATTTCTTACAAATTGATTCAACTCCTCTTCCATAACAATAATCCAAAATTATCTTTTAATGCTTCTTCTAACTTTCTAGGTCCAACCTTGGATAAAAATGTTGAATGATCTACAACCTCTCTACTATGTCTTCTAGTCATAACTCCTTTTGAAGGATCTTTTATAATTAGTTCCTTTGGATGATTTTTATTATATTCCCATTCTTTAGGCAATGAATCACCCACATCATATTCTAAAGATATTTTATTAAAATTATCAATCTCTTCATCAATCACTTCATTTCTAATGGGATCAATTAAATTTTCATCAAAAATAACATGTATTGATTCTTCTTCAATCATTTTCTCTTATCGAAAACTCTATAAGCTCTCTACTAGAAAGAGAGTATCCTAAAAAATACCATCATCTGATTTGCAACCAAACTTAGCTAAATGCTCTTATCCATTATTTAAAATAAAGCATTTACATACAAATACATGAAAGTGCTCAATCTTAGGCGCTTCCAAAACAATTCATAGGGTGTCTTCTTCAAAATTGGTTTAGAATAGATCCTATTCATCACATAGCATGCAATATTTACTACTTCCACCTAAAAATATTTTGGCAATTTATACTCATCAAGCATAGATCTACTTAATTCAATTAATATTCTATTTTTCTCTCTACTACTCCATTTTGTTAGGGAGTTCTAGGTGCAAAAAAATTATGTCTAATCCCATGTTCATCACAATAATCCTCAAATAATTTATTTTCAAATTCTCCACCATGATTAGTTTGAACCCTATTAATCAAAAGGCCTTGTTCTCTTTGAATATATTTAGAAAACTTTCTAAACTCTCCAAAAACATCATCTTTGTAAGTTACAAACAAAACCCAAGTATATCTAAAAAAATCATCAATAATCACAAAACCATAATTTTTCCACCTAAGTGGTGCTAATTGGACCAAATAAATCCATGTGCAATTCTAGAGGTCTAAAAGTAGAAACAATATTTTTAATTTTAAATGAGCTCTAGAATGCTTACCATAAATACAAGCATCACAAACATAGTTTAAATGAAAATTTAATTTAGGCAATCCAACTACTAAATCAAGTTTCGCAATTTTATTGAGTGTGTGCATGTTAATATGACATAGTCTCCTATGCCATAACCATATATCATCATGAGTGCTTTTAAGACAAAGTAAATTCAAATTCACATCATGAAAGCTATCTAAATCAATGAGATAAATGTTATTATGTCTTTATCCTAATAACAAAACATTTTCATTATTTTTTTATACAATATTATGCATGAAATACTACATTCAAACCTTTATCACATAACGACTAATAAAAATTAAATTATTTTAATCCTTCTACTAGAAAACCTTTATCTAAAGTGATGGAATTCTTACAAATAGAACCAATGCTAATGATCTTTCCCTTTGCATTATCTCTATGTAACAAATCCTCCATCACTTGATTCTAAAGTTGTGAATTTATCTTTATCTCTAGTCATATGTCTTGAACATCTACTATCCAAGTACCACATGCCTTCTTTGATTTTTCTTTAAAGGCATTCCTCTTGAGAATCTAAGTCAGATTCTCCATTTTCCATAACACATATGTTAACCTCTTCATCGAATGAGCAAGTACTTGATTCATTTGAATCTAGATTGGCCCATAAAGCCTTCTTCTTCTTCTTCTTATGGTACTTTTTCTTCTTCATATTTTTTCTACATCAATCTCTTTCTTTTCAAGAAGATCTAGACAATCACCTTATATGTTTAGGCTTTTTACAATGGTAGCAAATGATCCCTTCACTTGTAGGAAATCTTAGTTTAAAGTTTATAGCTTTTATATTTTTTTATCTTTGATTCTTCTTCTTTCAAGCCTTTTGATAGCATGACCACCTCATCACTATCACCATGAGCTTGAGGTGTTATGCTCATCACTATCATCAATTAATGCAATGGCTTTTCCTTTGTCCTTCTCACTTTTTGCTGATTTATCCATCTTATCCCTTTGAGCAATAACCTGTTCATGTGCTATCAAAGTACCCAAAAAATTGATCAATTTGATAAGTAGATAAAATTCCTTTGCTTCACTAATAGCTGTTAGTTTAGTTTCCCATTCTTTTGGAAGACATCTAAGATTCTTATAGACTAAATCTTGATTCCTATATGTTTTTCCAAGAGAATGCAATGTTAATTATTTTCATGAATCTAGTATACGAAATAGATTCAGAAGGAGACATATGAAATAACTCATATTCATGAACAAGTTTGTTTATGTGAGCATCTCTAACTTTAGTAGTTCCTTCATAAGTTATAATGAGTTTATCCCAAATTTCTTTTGTTGAAGTTAACATAGATAATCATGTAATAATGAGTAATAAAAATTTCTTTAGCTACATTCCATTCCTCAAAAGGCTTTTTAAATTCTGTATGATGTGTGTATATATATTGACCTCTTAAAAATGTACTAATTCTATTTTTTTTTAATCAAATGATACACTATCTAAAATGGAGGTCTATAAGTGGATTGTCCCTCTTGTAAGGAACCCTTTGGAAAACCTTATGCTATAGTGAAAAGATCTACCCTTGGATGTTCAGCCAATAAAAGAGCCTAAGCTCTGATACTAATTATGAGTCACTATTGCCCCCAAGAGGGAGTGAGGGGGGGGGTGTGAATTGGATGATATTAAAAATTTTAAAAGTTAAATCTTTAATTTTAAGTTTTAGTAGAAAATTACTTTTTGATTTTATAATAACAAGATACAATTCTTGATGCAATAAAAATAAAAGTACAGTAAAGTAAAGGGAGATAATAGGCACACAATTTTTATGTGGTTCGGCCAAACCCCAAAATCAGCCAACATCCACGCCTAGCCACCCCTAGCTAGGAATCCACTAAATGCAAAATCTCTTATAAATAGTACTCTCCTATAATGGGACAAGGACAAGCCTACAATAATATTGGTAATCTACTACAAAGGGGCGACTACAACCCCAATATAAATTTTACATCACGAAAAGAAAAATACAAAATAATAAAGTTTGATAAAATATCTCTCTCACAAATATACCAAGTTATTCAATTCAGAAAGTGATCTCACAACTTATAAATGATCACTTTACAACTGACTAATTTGGCAAAATATAATGCTCACTTAATTTTAATAAAAAATATTAAATAAATATCTGAATGTGATCTTGCCAAGATGTTTATGTTATTATAACTTGTAAAATAATATAAAAATTATTTTAAAATAAATTCACAATAGTTTATTGCACAATAAATTTAAGGAATAATTTTAAGTTAAAGAGAAACTGTAACTAGTATGTATATAATAGTTTAAGAAAGATTAACTTTATACTAAACTTCCTTTTTCTTAATTATTAAACAATGGAAAAAGCAAGCTTTACTAATTTTTAGTAAGATAAAATTTTTAAAATAAAGGATATTAGTTGAAATAAAATGATAAGTGATAAATAAAATAATTTTATTTTTTATAAATTTTTATTTTGATAAAGAAACTTGATTTATAACAGATCTAGCATATACTCTAAAATTTCAGAAATAATTTATTTTATTTTAACTAAAATGAAGCTTCCAATTAGTACAAATAATCACAAAATACTTAAATAAAATTAGTATATGATAGATTTAAGTAAACTAGTAAGTTTTAATTAAAAGAGATCTAACAAATTTAAAAATAATTTTAAAAATTAATTTGAAATGCTTAAAAATATACTACTAAAATAGATCTAAGAATAAATGATCTTTCAATTAAGACTAATAAAGAAATATTTCAAGAAACCAAAAGAAATTTGTAGGAAGGTTAAAATTTGAACAAGTTGACATAAATCCTACAAAGTATCACCAGAGTTTTTCATAAAAAAAATGATTGAAGAAACTTTGATGTGAAAAACTTAGACTTTGATGTCCAAAGACTAATCCACCAAAAAGTATAAATTTGAAAGAATAAATAGATGGTGAAAATAGTATGAACAACTAAAAAGGGATTAAGATCAAGAAAACAAACTTAAGTAATTTGAGAAAGGCGGCTTGTTGAAGATGTTGAAGCTTTCAAATCAAGGATTAGATCTTGCAATATTTGGAGAACACTTGGAAGGAAAATCTAGGAAATTTTCTCTTAGATTTGCTAGAGGGATTTTAAATTTGAATGAGGAATGCTTTCATCAAGAGAATGAGGGCTATTTATAAGCAAGAAGGTCATTCTAAATTATTTCAAAAGTATATTATTATTCAACATCATTTTCATATAATAATTTAATATTAATTATATTATATTAAATAAATATTAAATTTGGCATTTCACATCGGTAAGTCAAAAATAATTAAATATGGCTCTTATTATATTCAAAGCATGTAGCATGCATTCATTATTAAAATTAGCTAATGTTTGAAAAGTCATAATAAATTCAATTTTAATTAAATGTGGGTAATGTATCCTATCAAATTAAAAGAAAAAAAATCCAAGGAATCCGTTGGAAATGAAATGAGATATAAATTCCTTGATTATAAAATGACTTTTGATAAAATACAAAATTCTACATATTTTTGTTAATTTTGAAATATAACATTTAAATATTATGATAAAATTTATATATAATCATACATATGTTAGTTATCACTAAGCCTTAAAATTAAATTGAAATATTTAATTATATTTAGTATATAAACTAATTACACTTAATAGTAATAATTTATTATCATTTATTATTTTGACAATTCGAATGCTATGTATGAAACATATAATTGAATGTTAATTAGATAATGATTTATATAAATTAACTTTAATATCATTATTTAAAATAAATAAAAATAATATGTTAAGTTGTGAGCAAATTCATTCATGCCAATGAACTCATATTAATTTCTAAGATAGTTATAAATTCATATAACCTAAAATGTTGTATCTTGAGCTTCACATTATCCATTTTGATCTATCTTTCATGCTTCTATTCTTACAATTTTCCTCAAACATATTGTGAGATGTATTGGATATGTAATTAGCTATTAATATACTTGAAACATTTAAAACATACATTAGACATCCAAGCATTCGTTTATTATAATCAAAATTGATCGGATTGAATATGAGGCTCATTAAGCCAACAAACCCTAAACCCTAAACCCTAAACACTAATCCAAACCCTAAACCTAAACCTAAAGTACTAAATAAATTAATAAAATAAATCTAAACAATAAGAATGGGTCCTGACATGGAACATCACCATCAACCAGGCTCAGTCTAGATCTGGCAATTGAAGCGAAGGTGGAGGTAGCAATCATTGTAGTGGTGGTGGGGGATCTGGAGGTGCTGGTGGATATGGAGGTGGTGGTCAGAGTAGTGGTGGCTATGGTAGCTGGAGGAGCAACGGAGGTTACAGGCGTGGGGGTGGTAGAGGGACAGATCGGGGATATGATGGTGGATTTTGCTACTCGAGAGCTCGGGGTGGTTCTGATGGGAACTAGAGAAACTAAAGAACGGTCGATCTGATCAGCTGCATATGGAACAATGTCTTTATAGTAGAGACGGTTCTAGCTATCTAGCATTTTTGATTTGCTCTATGCATGCCCATCTTTTATCTATGTCATCACTTGTGTCTTAGAAAACTTGGTGTGTTACTTGGATGATGAAATTAAAAAGAAGAAATGTTGAATCTAAATTTGTTCTCTGTAAAAAAAAAACAAAAACTAAAAACCCTAACCCTTAAACTAAAACTAACCTAAACCTCCCCCATCCTAAACAAAAAATGCTAAACCATAAACCCTAAACCTAAACCATAAAACCCTAAACACTAAACCCTAAACCTGCAAACCTAAACCCAAACCTTAAATCCTAACCCCACCTACTAAACCTTCACTAACCTCCTTCCTCCAAACCCACCCTAAACTAACCCTACCTCCTAAACCTTAAACCTTAAATCCTAAATGAACCCTAAACCCAAGGCTAACCCTCAACCCTAGTCTCATAACCCTAAAACACTAAGTCTTTAACACTAAATAAATAATCCCTAACTCACATCCCTACCATCTATAAATACACCCTAAACCCTAAAGCTAACACTAAAACATTCCATAAACCCTAAAACCTAAGAACTTAAACCTAAACTAAATAAAACCTAAAATAAAATAAATAAATAAAACTAAACCTAAATAAAATAAAAAATATAATAAAATAAAAACATAAACGAAAACTTAAACCTAAATAAAATTAAAAAATAAAATAAAATAAAAACATAAACATAAACATAAACTAAAACCTAAACCTAAAATAAAATAAAATAAAATAAACTAATAAAAAGAAACTAAAATAAATTAAACTAAACTAAAATAAATAATTATAAAAATAAAAAAAATAAATCAAATAAACACTAAACATAATATAGAAATAAAATAAACCTAAAATTAACCAAAAATAAAATAAAATAAAAACTAAATAAAAATTAAATCAAAAAAATAAACCTAAAAATTAAAGTTAAAATTAAATAATAAATAAAACCTAAACCTTAAACTAAAAAAAAACTAAACCTAAAATAAAAATAAAATAAACAAAATAAAATAAACCTAAACTTAAACTAAAATAAATTAAACCTATCCAAAACCTAAAGTAAACTAAAACTAAAAATAAACTCAATAAAATAAATTAAACTTAAAAAAAACTAAACCTAAACTAAAAAATAAAACCTACAAATAAACCTAAAATAAAGACCTAAAACCTAAACCTAAAAAATTAAAATAAAAACCTAAACCTAAACCTAAAAATAAAAAATAAAACCTAAGCCTAAAAAATAAAATAAAGATATTACTCGACAAAAAATAAACCTAAACCTAGAAAGATAAACTAAAATAAAAAACCTAAATAAAATTAAATAAACCTAAATAAAATAAACAAACTAAATAAGAAATAAACATAAATAAAAATTAAAAATAAAATAAACTAAGTAAATAAAAATAAACCTAAACCTATTGTTTTACTTAATTTAAAAGAAAAAAACCCCTAAACCCTATGCTAACCGTAAACCCTAATCCCAAAACCTTAAAAACCCTAAACCTTAAAGCATAAACCCTAAACCCTAACCCTAAACCCTAAAACCCTAACCCCTAAAACCCTAAACCCTAAACCTAAAACCTAAACTAAACTAAGGCTTAAAATAAAAATATAAAAAACCAAAACTTCAATATAATAAAATAAAATAAAATAAAACCTTAACTAAACCTAAACCTAAAATAAAAATAAATTAAATGAATAAAATAAACTAAAATAAAATAAATAAAAACCTAAACAAACTAAAAATAAAATAAACCTAAGAATAAAAACCTAAATAAAAGAAAACTAAATATAAAATAAAATAAAATAAACTTAAAATAAAATAATATAAAACTAAATAAAATCCTAAACCTAAAAAATAAACCTAAAATAAAACCTAAAATAAATAAAAAACTTAAAATAAACCAAAACAAGAATCCTAAACCTAAAATAAAAATAACATAAACTTAAAGTTAAACTAAATTAAAATAAACTATAATAAATAAATCCTAAACCTAAACATAAATTAAATAAAATAAAATAAACTAAAAATAAGCCTAAACCTAAACTAAAAAATAAAACCAAAAAATAAACCTAAAATAAAAACCTAAAAACTAAACCTAAACCTAAAAATAAAAAATAAAACATAAACCTAAAAAATAAAATAAAAATAAAACTGAACTAAAAAATAAACCTAAACCTGAGAAAATAAACTAAACTAAAAAAAATAAACTAAAATAAATAAACCTAAAATAAATAAACTAAAGTAAATAAAAAGAAAAAATATAGTAAACTAAAATAAATAAAATATAAACTAAATAAGCATGAACCTACTAGTTTACTTAATTTAAAAAAAATCACAAACCCTAAATCCTAAACCCTAAACCCTAAACCTTCAACCATAAACTTACAACCCCAAACCCTAAATCCTGAAAAACCCTAACCCTAAACCCTAAACCCTAAACCCTAAACCCTATAACCTAAACCCTAAACCCTAAACCCTAAACCCTAAACCCCAAACCCTAAACCACATAAAGTAATTAAATAAATTAAAAATAAACCTAAACCCCTAAACTCTAGAATAAGAACCTTAATGGGGAACATCAACCAGCTTAGTCTAGAATTGGCGATGGAGGCGAAGGTAGAGGTCATGGTTATCACAATGGTGGTGGAGAATATAGAGGTGTTAGTAGATATGAAGGTGGTGTTGAGATGCTGTGGTTATGGAGGTGGGAGGAGCGATGGAGGTTACAATTATGGTGGTGGTGGAGGGAGAGATCAGGGATATGATGGTGGATTCTACTACTCGAGAGGCTAGGGTTCTTATGGTTGGAACTACATAAACGGAAGAACAGATGATCTGATCTGCTACTTAGGGAATTGTGACTTTACAGTATAGACGGTTCTAATTATCAGAGTTTTTGATTGGCTTTATGCGTGCTCATTTTTTATCTATGTCGTTGCTTATATCTTCAAAAACTCGGTGTGTTACTTGGTTGATGAAATCAAAAAGAAGAAATGTTGAATCTGAATTTATTCTCTATTAAGAAAACACCAAATACACTAAACTTTAAACTAAAACCTGAACCCTAAAACTAAAACCTAAACTCTAAACCCTAAAAACCCTAAACCCTAAAAAGCTTAAAACCTAAACCTAAACTAAATAAAACTTAAATATAAAATAAATATAAAAACATAAACCAAAATAAAATAAAAATTAAAATAAAATAAAAACCTAAACTAAAACCTAAACCTAAACCTAAAAAGAAAATAAAAAAATAAAAACTAAACTAAAATTAAATAAATAAAACCTAAACTAAACTAAATAAAATAAAAACCTAAAAAAATTACAACTAAAACGAATTCAAAATAAAATTAAACCTAAAATAAAATAAAATAAAACTAAGTAGAAACTTAAACATAAAAAATAAACCTAAAATAAAACATAAAATAAATAAAAAATAAAGCCTAAACCCTAAACTAAATAAAAAATAATCTATAGCTAAAATAAAATTAAATAAACCTAAACGAAGTAAAATAAACTAAACTAAAATACATTAAACCTAAACCTAAACCTAAAATAAATTAAACCTAAACCTAAACCTAAACTATAAATAACTAAAAAATAACCTAACCTTAAAAAAAAAAAAAAAATTAAACCTAAAAAATAAAATAAACAGAAAACTAAACTAAAAAAATAAAGTTAAACTAAAAAAAAAAAAAATAACTAAAATACATAAAACTAAAATAAATAAACTAAACTAAATAAAGTAAATAAATAAAACTAAATAAAAAATAAAATTAAAAAAAATAAATAAAAAAATAAACTAAATAAACCTAAAAACTACCTACAACCCTACACCTAAACCCTAAACCCTAAACCCAAACCCTTAAAACCTACAAAGATAAACCTAAAATAAAACCTAAAATAATATTTATAATAAAACTAATCCTAATAATATAATATAAATAAAATAAAATAAAAATTTAAACTAAAGCCTAAACCTAAACATAAAATAAAATAAAATAAAATAAAATAAACTAAAAGAAAATAAATAAAAACCTAAACTAAACTAAATAAAATAAAATAAACCTAAGAATAAAAACTTATATAAAATAAAATTAAATGTAAAATTAAAAAAAAATAAACCTAAAATAAAATAAAATTAAAACTAAATAAAAACCTAAGCCTAGAAATAAAAACTAAAAATAAATAAAAAATAAAACCTAAACCCTAAACTAAAAAAACTAAACCTAAAATAAAAATAAAATAAACCTAAACTTAAACTAAAACAAACTAAACGAAAATAAATAAGACCTAAACCTAAACCTAAAATAAACTAAATCTAAACATAAACCTAAACTAAATAAAATAAAATAAACTAAAAATAAACCTAAACCTAAACTAAAAAATAGAACCTAAAATAAACCTAAAATAATAACCTAAGACCTAAACCTAAATAATTAAAATAATAACGTAAACCTATACCAAAAAAATAAAAAATAAAACCTAAACTTAAATAATATAATAAAAATAAAACTAATTAGAAAGTAAACCTAAACCTAAACCTAAACTTAAAAAATTAAGTAAAATAAAAAACCTAAACTAAAATAAATAAACCTAAAATAAATAAACTAAACTAAATAGAAAAAATAAACCTAAATAAAAATAAAAATAAATTAAACTAAAATACATAAAATAAAGTAAATAAATGTAAACCTAAACCTAAACTAAACCCAAACCCAAAACCCTAAACTCCTAAACCTAAACCTACTAATATAAACCCTAAACCTTAAATGCTAAACCTAAAACTAACCTGAAACCTACAAACCCCCCTAGCAAACACCCTAAACCTAACCACTAAACACCCAAACCCACAAACCCCAAACCCACTAAACCCCAAAACTTCCCTAACACTAAACCTAAACCCTAAACCCACTAACTCCTGGGCCACCCAAGATCCAACCCTAATACTACCTGCTGACCTACCCACCCACTACCTACTGAGGCTGAGCCTAAACTACACTAAACCTAACCTAAACCCTAAACCCTAAACCTAAACTAAACCACAAAAAAACCTACTAAACTAAATAGAACTAAATAAAAAATAAATCAATAAATAAAATAAAATAAAATTTAAACTAAAAACCTAAACCTAAACCTAAAATAAAAAAATAAGAATAAACTAAAATAAAATAAATAAAACCTAAATTAAACTAAAAAATTAAATAAACTTAAGAATAAAACACTAAATAAAATTAAAATAAAAGTAAAATAAAAAATAAAATAAACCTAAAAATAAACTAAAATAAAAACTAAATAAAAACTTAAACCTAAAAAATAACCTTTAAAATAAAACTTAAAAGTAAATGGAAAATAAAACCTGAACCCTAAATAAAAAGAAATTGCTAAACCTACAATAAAAATAAAAAAACAAAATAAAATAAACCTAAACATAAATTAAAATAAAATAAATAAAACCTAAACATAAACCTCAAATAAGCTAAACCTAAAATATACATAAACTAAATAAAATAAAATAAACTAAAATAAACCTAAACCTAAACTAAAAATAATAAATAAAAAACCTATACCTAAAAAATAAAACTAACCTAAATAATAAACCTTAAACCTAAAAAATAAACTAAAATAAAAAAAACCTAAACTAAAATAAATAAAACTAAAATAAATAAACTAAAATTAATAAATATAAAAATAAATATAAATTAAAACAAAAGATAAAATAAACTTAAATAAATAAAAAATAAACCAAATACACTTAGACCTACTGGTTTACCTAATTTTAAAAAAAAATCCTAAACCTTATATCTTAAACCCTAAACCTTAAACCCTAAACCTACAACCCTAAACCTACAACCCTAAACCCTAAGCCCTAAACCCTAAAACACTAAACCCTAAACCCTACACCCTAAACCCTAAAACCCTAAACCCAAAGCCTTAAAACTTCAAACTCTAAACCCCAAATGCTAAACCCTAAAACCTACAACCCTAAACCCTATACCAAACCCCTAAACCCTAAACACTAAACTAACCCTAATCCCTAAACCAACCATAAACCCTAAGAATAGTGTAACCTTGATGGGAGGAATATCACCATCAACTAGGCTCTGTCTAAATTTATCGTGGATCCAAAGGCAGAAGCGGCAATTATCACAGTGGTGGTGGGGGTTTGGAGGTGTTGGTGGATATGGAGGTCATAGTTGGAGCACTGGTGGTTATGGAGGTGGGCGGAGTGACAAAGGTTACAACCGTGGTGGTGGTAGTGGGAGAGGTCAGGGATATGATGGAGGATCCCACTACTCGAGAGGTGGGGTGGTTCTGATGAGAACTAGAGAAACTGATGAACGACCGATATAATCTATTGCTTATGAAACAATGTCTTTACAATAGAGATGGTCCTACTTATCTAGGTTTTCTGATTTGCTCTATGGGTGCTCATTTTTTATCTATGTCGTCACTTGTGTCTTAGAAAACTTGGCGTGCTACTTGGTTAATGAAATCAAAAAGAAGAAATGTTGAATATGAATTTGTTCTTTGCATCCAAAAAAACCTTAAACCCTAAACCCTAAACCTTAAACTAAAACTTAAATCCTAAACCTAAAACCTAACCCTAAACCCTAAACATTAAACCCTAAACCCTAAACCCTAAACCCTAAACCCTAAACCTTAAATCCTAAACCCTAAACCCTAAACTCAAAACCCTAAAACCATAATCCCTAAACACTAAAATCTACAACCCTAAACCCTAAACCCTAAACTAACCCTAAACCCTAAGCCCTAAACTAACCCTAAACCCTAAACCCTAAACTGACTCTAACCCTAAACCCTAGACCTTGAATAAAGATGTCATTAGGAGTAGATCTAAAGAATGACCTAATCCTAACATAGTTATGGTAGCTAATGAAAATGCCTTCAAGAGACTTTCCTTGACTATTAGAGATTTGACTACCCTAAACCCTAACCCTAGATCATATTATAATACCATATATTATAATATAATGTAGCATCATATATTTGAGCATGTAGTGATGTGTTTTTGGATGTTATAAGATCTTTTGAAATGTTTTAGTATGTTATGGTATCGCGTTCTATATATATTAATATAAATCTTAAAAATATTATTTTAATAAATCGATAATGAAATTTGTTAAATTTGAAGTGGGAATTAGGTTGTAATAATAAGGTGTGCTACGCCACTTGTAGTATAAAAAATAAGATTTTATGTTCAAAATAAATATTATATGTTGTAGCATAGTATAACATCATATATCATAATATATTATTCAATGCATTTTAAATTATTTTAGTATTTTACAGTCATGTAGTCAAGCCTACACTAGAATTATTTATAAAAATATTGATTTAGACTTTAAAATGGTAGAATTTGGCCAAATTCTTAATAAGTAGAGCATGGAATCATAATATATTATTTCAATTTAAAATATGTAAGTGATATGACAAAAATATATAGTTTCTATTGTTTAGACTAATTTAATGATTCTGTTATGTTAAGCAATCCCTTGTGATGTGATATGCAATAAAATAAAATCTAATATATTATAGTGTATTATAATATAAGATGCCATAACATAGTGTAGTATCATGCATTATAACATACTATTATGTATTACTGCTTATTGTTTAGCATATTTTAGTTTGTTATAGTACGGTATAATAGAGTTTGTACTAGTATAATTCATAAAAATTATGATTTATAGGCTGAGATGATAGGATTTGGCCATATTTAAGGTAAGCTTTAGGGAACATCATTGGGGTGGTGTGTCATTTAATCAAAAGAATGGAATTTTTCATCCAAAATAAATATTCATTTTCAATCAAATTTTATAATTTTTTTTGCTTAAAGTGATTCATTTTAAGGTGTAATGTAAGATAATATATTATATGAAAGCATACTAAAATATAATCTACATAGCAATATAACTTCACATATATATGAATGTGGTGGAGTGTTACTAAATGTTATTGTACATTTTAGTATGTTTTACTTTTGTTATAATACATTGGGTCAAAACTCACAAAAATGTTAATTTGAAGGTTAACATGGAAGAATTTGGCCAAATCCACAGCACACACCAAGAAGCAACACCAAAATTATGCTATTTTGTTCTATTTCTAATAGAAAATTAACAATTTTACAACCAAAATGAAAATTAAACAAAAATAAAACCTAAAACCTAAAATGAAAACCTAAAAACCTAAACCTAAACTAAATAAAACCTAAAAATAAAATTAATAAAAAACCTAAACCTAAATAAAATAAAACCTAAACCAAAAATGAAAATTAAACCTAAACCAAAATAAAAAAAAAAAATAAAAACTAGACTAAAATAAAATAAATAAAAACTTAAACTAAACCAAAAATTAAAATAAACATAAAAATAAAAAGATATAAATAAAATAAGAACTAAACCTAAAATGAACATTAATTAAACCGAAAATAAAATAAAATAAAAACTGAAAAAAAAACCTAAACGTAAAACGTAAACCCGCACTAAAAAGAAACCTAAACCTAAAATAAAAATAAAATAAACAAAATAAAATAAGCCAAAACTAAAATAAACTAAACTAAAATAAATTAAACATAAACCTAAACCTAAAATAAACTAAACCTAAACCTAAAACTAAACTAAATAATATAAAATAAACTAAAAATAAACCTAAAACTAAACTAAAAAATAAAACCTAAAAATAAACCTAAAATAAAAACCTAAATCCTAAACCTAAAAAAAATAAAATAAAAGCCTAAGCCTAAACCTAAAAATAAAAAATATAACCTAAACCTAAAAAATAAAATATAAATAAAACTAAACTAAAAAATAAACATAAACCTGAACCTAAAGTTTAAAAATAAACTAAAACAAAAATACTTAAACTAAAATAAATAAACTTAAAATAAATAAACTAAACTAAGTATAAAAAAATGAACATAAATAAAAATAAAAAAATAAAAAAACTAAAATAAATAAAAAAATAAACTAAATAAACCTAAACCTAGTGATTTACTTAATTTAAATTAAATTTTAAAAATAAATAAATAAAAACACTAAACCCTAAAAACCCTAAACCCTAAACCCTAAACCTTAAACTCTAAACCTTAAACCCTAAATAACCCCAAACCATAAAAACCTAAATCCTAAACCCTATACCCTAAACCCAAACCCTAAACCCTAAACCCTAAACCTTAGACCTAAACACTAAGCCCTAAACTAAAACTCTAAAACCTAAACCTTAAACCTAAACTAATCCTAAACCCTAAGCTATCCCTAAACCCTAAACCCTAAAATCCCTAAATCCTAAAGGCTAAAAACTATCCCTTAAACCCTAAACCCTAAACCTTAACCCTAAAACCTAAACCCAACCTTATGGAAGTTCCGTGGATATGATGGTGGATATCGAGGTGGTTGTTATGGAGGCAGGATCTGGAGGTTGAGGATCTGGAGGTGCTAATGGATCTAAAGGTGCTAATGGATATGGAGATGGTAGTTATGGAGGCGGGAGGAGTGTTAGAGGTTAAAATTGTAATGGTGGCGGAGGGATAGATCAGGGATATGATGGAGGATCCTGCTACTAGTGAGGCAAGGGTGGTCTGATGGGAGCTAAAGAAACTGAAGAATGGTTGATCCGATCTGCTACTTATGGAATTTTGTCTTTACATTAGAGATGATTCTAGTTTTCTAGGGTATTTGATCTGCTCTATGCATGCTCATTTGTTATGTATGTCGTCGCTTGTATCTTAGAAAACTTGGTCTGCTACTTGGTTGATGAAATCTAAAAGAAGAAATGTTGAATCTGATTTTCTTCTCTATTAAAAAATAATAATAAACCCTAAACCCTAAACCCTAGATGAAAACCTAAACCCGAAACCTTAAACCCTAAAAACCCTAAAAACCATAAAACCCTAAAATCCTAAATCAAAACCCTAATCCTTAAAGCCTAAACCCTAAACCTTAAACCCTAAACTGACATAAACCCTAAACCCTAAACTAACCTAAACCCTAAATGCTAAGCTAACCTAAACCCTAAACCCTAAATAATAAAGTAAAAAACCCTAAACCCTAAAATAATACCCAAACATAAAATAAAAATAAAAAAACATAAAATAAAATAAAATGAAAACTAGATAAAAATCTAAACCTAAAAAATAAATCTAAAAACAAAATCTAAAAATAATAAAAAAATAAAGCCTAAACCTAAAATAAGGAAAATAAAATAAACCTAAACCTAAGCTAAAATAAATTAAATTAAAAAAAATAAAACCTAAACTTAAACATAAAATAAACTAAACCTAAACCCAAACTAAAAAAAATAAAATAAACTAAAAATAAACCTAAACCAAAAGTAAAAAATAAAACCTAAAAATAAACTGAAAATAATAAACTATAACTTAAACCTAAAAAAATAGAACATAGACCTAAACCTAAACCTAAAAAAATAAAACCTAAACTTAAAATAAAATAAAATAAAACTAAACTAAAAAAATAAGCATAAACCTACACATAAACCTATAAAATAAACTAAAATGAAAAACTTAAACTAAAATAAATAAATCTTAACCTAAATAAACATAAAAATAAACAAAAATAGAATAATAAAATAAAATAAATGAAACTAAAAAAAGAAATTAAATAAATTAAGTAAATCTAAACATGCTAGCTTATTAAATTTAAAAAAACCCTAAACCTTAAACACAAAACCTTAAACTCTAAATCTTAAACCCTAAACCCTAAAACTGACGCTAAACCCTAGACCATAAATCTACAACCCTAAACCAGCCACCCTACACCCTAAACCCTAAAACACCTAAACCTAAACCCTAAACCCTAAACTCTAAAACCCTAAACCCTAAACTCTAAATTAACCCTAAACCATAAACCCTAAACCCTAAAAACCCTAAACCATAAAGACTAAACACTAAACCTTAAACCCTAAACCCTAAACTAACCCTAAACTCAAAGCTAACCCTAAACCCTATGTCATAAACCCTAAAACACTAAACCTTATACCTAAATCTTGAACCTTAAAGCTTAATTCGTAAACCTTAAAGCCTAAAGCCTAAACTAACCCTAAACCCTAAGCTAACCCTAAACCCTAAACCCTAATACTTGACCTTAAATCAAAAATGCTAAAACCTTAAATGTTGAAACCCTAAACCCTAAACCATAAACCTTAAACCATAAACCATAAACCATAAAAACCTAAAAACCTAAACCTAAACTAATAAAACCTAAAATAAATAAAAAAAAAAAAAAACATAAACCTAAATATAATAAGAAAATATAAAAAAAACCTAAACTAAAACCTAGTCCTAAAACTAAAAATAAAATAAATTAAAAAAGTAAAATAAATTAAAATATAATAAATAAAACTTAAGACTAACTAAATAATAAAATAAACATAAAATAGAAAACTAAATAAAATAAATAATAAATGTAAAATAAAATATAATAAACATAAAATAAATTATAACAAAACCTAAACCTAAAAAATAAACCTAAAATAAATGAAAATAAAACCTAAACCTAAAATAGAAAAACCTAAACCTATAATAAAAATAAAATAAATAAAATAGAATAAACCTAAACCTAAACTAAAATAAATAAAACCTAAACCTAAACTTAAAATAAACTAAACCTAACTCTAAACCTAGACAAAATAAAATAAAATAAAATAAACTAAAAATAAACCTAAACCTAAACAAAAAAATAAAGCCTAAAAATAAACATAAAATAAAAACCTAAAACCTAAACCTTAACCTAAAATTAAAAAAAATAAAACTTAAACCTATAAAATAAAAATAACTCAACTAAAAAATAAACTTAAACCTAAACCTAAACCTAAAAGATAAACTAAAATAAAAAACCTAAACTAAAATAAATAAACCTAAAATAAATAAATTAAACTAAATAAAAAATGTAAATAAAGCTAAAAAATAAACTAAACTAAATAAATTTAAAATAAACTTAATATACTAGATAAACCTAAAACTATACTTAATTTTTTCTTTAAAAAAAAACTTAAACCCAAAATCCCAAACCCTAAACCCTAAACCCTAAATCTACAACTTTAAACCCTAAACCCTAAACTCCAAAAAACACTAAACTATAAACCTTAACTCTAAACATTAAACCCTAAAAGCATAAACGCTAAAACCCTAAACCCTAAAACCTAAACCCTAAACCCTAAACCTTAAACATTAAACCCTAAACCCTAACCGTAAACCCTAAACCCTAAACCCCAAGCCCTTAACCTAAACTTAAAGTAACTAAATAAATTATAAAATAATCCTAAGCCCTAAAACATAATAAACTTAAAGCTAAACCAAAACCCTAAAAGTGGGCAGAACCTTGATGACAAGAACATGACCGTCAACCAGGATCAGTCTAGATCAGGCGGAGGTGGCAGTTATCATAGTGGTGGTGGGGGATATGGATGTGCTAGTGAATATGGAGGTGATGGTCAGAGCAGTGGTGGTTTTGGTGGCCAGAGGAGTGACGGAGGTTACAGCCATCGTGGTGACGGGGAGAGATTGGGGATATGATGGTGGATCCCGCTACTCGAGAGGCCAGGGTGGTTTTGATGGGAATTGGAGAAATTGAAGAATGTCCAATCCGAAATGCTGCTTATGGAACTGTGTCTTTACAGTAGAGACGGTTCTAGTTACCTAGGGTTTTGGATTTTCAATATGTGTGCTCATTTTTCAACTTTGTTGTTACTTGTGTCTTAGAAAACATGGTGTGTTACTTGGTTAATGAATTCAAAAGAAGAAATGTTGAATAAGAATTTATTCACAACAAAATAAATAAAAAAACCTAAAACCTAAACTAAAATTGAACCTAAACGTAAAACCTAAACTAGAAACCCTAAACCCTAAACCCTAAAAACCCTAAACCTTAAACACCAACCCCTAAATCCTAAAACCCTAAACCCTAAACCCTTAACCCTGAACCCCAAACCATAAACCCTAAACCAAAAACCCTAAACCCTAAAAACCTAAAAGACTAAATGCAAACTAAATATAACCTAAAAAAAAAAATAGAAAACCTAAACATAAATAAAATAAAAAATACAATAAAATAAAACCCAAACTAAAATCCAAACCTAAACCTAAACCTAAACCTAAAAATAAAATAAAATAAAAATTAATAGCTAAATAATAATAAAATAAATAAAAACCTAAACTAAACTAAATAAAGTAAAATAACCTAAATAAAATAAAACTAAACATAAAATATAAATTAAATAAAAATAAAATAAAATAAAATAAAACTAAATAAAACCTAAACCTAAAAAACTAAACATAAAAATAAAAAACCTAAAAATAAAAAAATTAAATAAATCTAAACCTTAAACTAAAAAAAACTAAACCTCAAATAAACAAAATAATATAAACCTAAACCTAAACTAAAACAAATAAAACCTAAACCTTAACCTAAAATAAACCAAACATAAACACTAAACAAAATAAAATCAAATAAACAAAAAAATAAAACTAAACCTAAACTAAAAAATAAAACCTAAAAGTAAACTTAGAATAAAACATAAACCTAAACCTAAACCCAAAAAAATAAAAAATAAAACTAAACCTAAAATATAAAAAAAATAAAACTAAACTAAAAAGTAAACATAAACCAAAACCTAAACCTAAAAAATAAACTAAAATAAAAAACCTAAACTAAAATAAATAAACTAAAGTAAATAAAAATAAAAAATAAAGCTAAAAAAATAAACTAAATAAACTAGGTAAACCTAAACTTATTAGTTTACTTAATTTTTTAAAAAAACCCTAAACCCTAAACCTTAAACCCTAAACCCCAAATCGTAAAACTAACCCTAAACCCTAAACCTGAAACCTACAACCCTAAACCCACAACTGTAAATCCTAAACCCTAAACCCTAAACCCTAAACCCTAAAACTCTAAAGCCTTCAAAACCCTAAACAAAACCTGAGCACTAAACCCTAAACTAACCCTAAGCTAACCCCAAACCCTAAACCCTAAATCTTAAACACTAAATCTTCAAAACCCTAATCCATAAAGCTTAAAAACTAAACCTAAACCCTAACTATAAAAACCTAAAAACTTAAACCTAAATTAAATAAAAAAAACCTAAACCAAAATAAAAAATTAAAATAAAATAAAAACCTAAACTAAAACCTAAACCTAAAACAAAAAATAAAATAATTTAAAATAAAATAAACTAAAATAAGATAAATAAAACATAAACTACACTAAAAAATAAAATAAACCCAAGAATAAAAAAATCTAAAGAAAATAAAAACTAAATGTAAAATAAAAATAAAATAAACCTATAATAAAATAATATAAAAAATAAGTAAAATCTAAAACCTAAAAAATAAACCTAAAAAAAATAAAAAATAAAACCTAAACCCTAAACTAAAAAAATTAAACCTAAAATAAAAATAAAATAAATAAAATAAAATAATCGTAACATAAACTAAAATAAATAAAACCTAAACCTAAACTTAAGATAAATTAAACCTGAACATAAACCTAAACTAAATAAAATAAAATAAACTAAAAATAAACCTAAACCTAAACCTTAAAAAATGAAGTAAAAACCTTCACCTAAACCTAAACCTAAAAATAAAAAATAAAACCTAAACTAAGTAAACTAAAATAAAAATAAAACTCAAATAATCTAAACCTAAACCTAAGCTAAAAAAATTAAACCTAAATAAACCTAAAATAAAAACCTAAAACTTAATCCTAAAAAAATAAAATAAAAACTTAAACATAAACATAAAATAAAGATAAAACCTAAACCTAAAAAAACTCAACTAAAAAATAAACCTAAACCTAAACCTAAACCTAAAAAATAAAATAAAATAAAAAACCTAAATTAAAATAAATAAACCTAAAATAAATAAACTAAACTAAAAAAAATAAAAAAACCTAAATAAAAAAATAAAATAGATAAACCAAATTAACCTAAACCTATCGATTTACTTAATTTTTTTTTAAAAAAACCTTAAACAACAAAACTAACCCTAACCCCTATACCTACAAAACTAAACTTACAATCCTAAACCCTAAACTCTAAACCATAAACCCTAATACCTAAACTATAAACCTTAAACCCTAAACCCTAAAGCCTAAACCCTAACCCTAAACCCTAAACCCTAAAAGCATAAACTTTAAAACCCTAAACCCTAAACCCTAAACCCTAAACCCTAAATGCTGAACCCTAAACCATAACCCTAAACCCTAAACCCTAAACTCCAAACCCTAAACCCTAAACACCAAACCCTAAAGCTAAACTTAATGTAACTAAATAAATTAAAAAATAAACCTAAATCCTAAAAACTAATAAACTTAAACCTAAAGCTAAACCCTAAGAATGGGCTGAACCTTGACAACAGGAACATCACTATCAACCAAGCTTAGTCTAGATCTGGGGGTTGAGGCAAAGGAGGAGTAGGCGATTATCTAAGTGGTGGTGGGGGATTTAGAGGTGCTGGTGGATATGGAGGTGGTGGTTGGAGCAGCAAGGAGAGGCAGAGGAGCTACAAGGTGGTGGTGGAGGGAGAGATCGAGGATATGATGGTGGATCCCACTACTCGAGAGGCCAGGATGGTTCTAATGGGAACTAAAGAAATTGAAGAACGATCGATTTGATCGACTGCTTATGAAACTGTGTCTTTATAGTACAGATGGTTCTAGTTATTTAGCATTTTCTATTTGCTCTATGTGTGCTCATTTTTTATCTATGTTGTATCTTGTGTCTTAGAGAACTTGGTGTGTTACTTGGCTGATAAAGCTAAAAAGAAGAAATATTGAATATGAATTTGTTCTCTGTTAAAAAAATTAAAAACCCTAAACCCCAAACTAAAACATGAACCCTAAACCTTAAACCTATACCCCAAACCCTAAACCCTAAAAATAAAAAAGCAATAAAAAAACCCTAACCCTAAATGCTAAACCCTAAAACTAACCCTAAACCCTAAACCATAAACCCAAAAACCTTAAACTCCAAACCTGAAACCCTAAAAAGAAACTAATAAAACATGAAACCAAACTAACTAAAGTTAAAACTAATAAATAATAAACTAAAACTAATAAAACTAATAAACTAATAATAAAACTAAACTAAAACTAACTAATAACTAATAAAACCTGATAAACTAATAAATAATAAACTAAAAACCTAATAATAACTAATAAAAAACTAAAACTAATAAAAAACTAAATAAAACTAATAATAAATAACTAATAACCTAAAACTAATAACTAATATACTAATAACTAATAAACTAAAAAACTAATAAACAAACTAATAAACTAAACTAATAAAACTAATAAACTAACTAACTAAACTAAATAAGAATAATAAACAATAATTAAAAAATAACTAACTAACTAAACTAATAATAAAACTATCAATAAACTAACTAATAAATAATAAAATAACTAAACCCTAAATAAAAATAAACTAAATAATAATAATAAAACTATTAATAATAAACATAAACTAATAATAATAATAGCAAACTAAAGAAAAAAACTAAACTAAAATAAAACTAATAATAAACCAACTATGTAAACTAATAATAATAATAAATAATAAATAACTAATAAAAAATTAAACCATAAACCAAACTAAAAAACCTAATAATAATAAACTAATAAACCTAAACCCATAACTGAACTAATAAAACTAATAAACTAATAAATAAACTAACAAAACTAAACTAATAAAATAAACCACTAACTAAAAATAACTAAAACCTAAATAATAATAAAACCATATACTAATAATAATAACAAACTAATAAGAACTAAACTAACTAACAATAACTAATAAATAAACTAAGATAAACTAAACCCCAATAAACAAATAAACTAAATAAACTAATAAACTAAACCTAACTACTAAACTAAGCTAAAATAATATTAACTAAAACTAAAACTAATAAAACTAAACTAATAACTTAACTAAAACTAAACTAACTATACTAAACATAAAATTAATAATAAACTAAATTAAATCCCTCACACTTAGCAAATTATAACTCTAAAGCCTAGTTAGGACATACCACACAAGCTTTAATTCACGCACATTGGATTAAGTCACCATTTATAGATTTATGTTAGGGAGGTGTATGGTTTGATCTATGCTTGTTTTGCAATGTATTATTTAGACTAGATGTTAGGGTACATGTAATAGTTGAATGTTAATATTAGCCTAATCATGCTTTTTGTAGGGGGTTGTGCTTAAGGGGCCGCTAAATAATAATATAAATTCTTTTTTCTATGCAGGTTGCTTAGCCCCTAAGCATAACCCACCTTAAGATAGGTGGGCTTGGTTACCCATGTGTGGAGTGCTAAGTCCAAATTATTCAAATAGTTTCTTGGGTTGTATGGTGTGTTTAGCTAACATTTGTTTTGCAGGTGTAGCTAGATTTACTTTCCTTCTTTTAATGTAATTTTGCATTAGGATTAGGATGAGTATTATGAGAGATTAGGATGAGCATTGGTTATAAGACCAAGTCTTATGTACCATGTGATGCTTGGAGCAAGCATATCCAAATCAATCCAAAAAGAAGGAAGAAATAGAGAAAATTAAATGAAGAAATGGAAGATGAAGAAATGAAGAAGCAAGAATGAAGAATGAAGACCTCCATAACATTCATCATTTGTAATTGTAATTATTATCTTGTAATCCAGGTTGTATAAGAGTAGAACTCAACTACCCACATTTTTTTTGGATGTACGGTGGTACGCATTGGCCTTTTATTCTATTGCGATAGCTTTATAAAAATTGTTTGATGTTTTGTTTAGCTTGTGCATTAGAAAAAGCATGCCTTTTCATAGTTTATTTATGATTGGTGATTGTTGAATGGCCTGGATGCAATTGAGCTCTTAGGATAAAAATAAATTTTTTATCCCATTAACAACTCATAACTAAACTTTTAAAATAACTCATAATCTTATATAAAAACATAGGCATTAAATCAAGATAGTAAAATATTTAGTAACCCCTTAGCTGGATGTTATATGTTTAATATCATGCATAATCATCTTGTTTCACTCTTATTAAGAGAGGGCTTCCATCTTTGCTAGATAGAATGGGCTTAAACTTTGAGAGCCTATGATGGAAGAACACTGATTTCCCTTTGATTTGGCCCATAATCAACTTCTCATGCATTTAGGCAACCAAAATCCTATATCTTGTGTAAAAAAAAAGAGTCCTAAATTAAATAAAATTTGATAAGAATTTGCATTAGATTTAAGTCAGTATTCATACCCCTCATGCTCTAGTCTCTTAGGGAGTGGGTTTAAGGACTTAGTCTTTTTTCTAAATAATAACAACCTAGCCATCTCAAAAGCATATGACTTGCCTACAAAGCATAGGAGGTTAGTTGGGTCACCGGAAATAATAAGTCTAGTGGGTGATTTATTCTCTCTTGTGGAGGTAAACCATATAACCACTTTCCCCTTAGATTTAGGTCATGCTTTGGCCCTCGCCAAAGTTCCCTAGATTTAGGATCTGAGGTTGCTATTTCCCCTTACGGGCTACAATAAAAAATCCTCACCTCGGTATTTCCACAATCTTGTATTGTGGAATTATAAGTCCTAGATTTCTAATCAAAATTTCAAATCAAATAAATAAATCTCCTCAATTTAAATATATAAAGCCCAACCATAGGATAGATTGGACTGCTCACTAGGTTTCTTAGTACCATGAGTACTCCCTTCTCATCTCCTTTGGTTTAGATAATAACTCTTCCTTTTTGATCCATCCCACTTGATCTTCTAAAATACAACCAATTTATTGATACCTATCTTCTTCTTTGCATAATAATCGCTACTTTAATCGAGAGTATTCTTAAGGGATTCATTTTTTAAGATGTAATTAACTATAGGGGCTTGCCTCCATGGGGAACTCAATGAACACGACTTAAATAAACCTGCTTTTTTTACATGTAAAGTATGGGAAAAATCTCTAGTATATTCGAAAATCCATCATGCCTTAGAGTCCTTACAGATTAGGTTGTAGGGTGGTGATTTCTATCTTCGAGATAGTACACTATTCTTTGATGGCATGCCCAATCACTGATAAGTATATATCCTCGATCTATGTGTCCCCCTCACATACACATATAAAATGAAACTAAAAATAATCACCACAAAACCCTAAACCTTAAACCAAAACCTAAACCATAAATCCTAAACCCTAAAACATACAACCCTAAACAAACCTAAACACTAAACCTAAACCTTAAAACCCTAAACTAAACAGAAACTAAACCCTAAACCTTTAAACTACAACCCTAAACCCTAAACCTGCAACACTAAACCCTAAACCCTAAAACCATAAACCCTAAATCTTAAACCTAAACCTAAAATAAAACCCTAAACCCTAAATCCTAAAACCTAAACCCTAAAACTAAACCCTAAACCCTAAACCCTAAACCCTAAACACAAAACCCTAATCTCTGAACCCTAATCCCTAACCCTAAACCCTAAACCCTAAAACCATAAACCCTAAAACCCCAAACCCTAAACATTAAACCCTAAACCATAAACCCTAAAAACCTAAAAACATGAACCTAAGCTAAATAAAACCTAAAATATAATAAATAAAACCTAAACCTAAATAAAATAAATTAAAATAAAATAAAAACCTAAATAAAAACCTAAACCTAAACCTAAAACTAAACTTAAACCTAAAAATAAAATAAAATAAAATATATGAACTAAACTAAAATAAAGTAAATAAAAACTTAAACTAAACTAAAAAATAAAATAAAGCTCAAAATAAAAAAAGACTAAATAAAATAAAAATTGAACCTAAAATAAACATTAATTGAATCTAAAATAAAATAAAATAAAAATTGAATAAAAACTTAATCCTAAAAAATAAACCTAAAAATAAATAAAATATAAAACATAAACCATAAACTAAAAAATAACCTAAACCTAAAAGAAAAATAAAATAAAGAAAATAAAATAAACCTAAACTAAAATAAACTACACTATACTAAATAAAAGCTAAACCTTAATCTAAAATAAACTAAACCTAGACCTAAACATAAACTAAGTAAAATAATATAAGCTAAAAATAAGCCTAACCTAAGCTAAAAAAATACATAAAAATAAACCTAAAATAAAAACATAAAACCTAAACTTAAAAAATTAATAAAAAACCTAAACCTAAACCTATAAATAAAAAATAAAATCTAAACATAAAAATAATAAAATAAAATTAAACTAAACTAACAATAAACCTAAATGTAATCTTAAAAAAATAATACCTAAAAATAAACCTAAAATAAAAACCTAAAGCCTAAACCTAGAAAAATTAAATAAAAATCAAAACCTAAACCTAAAAATAAAAAATAAAACCTAAACTGAAAAAATAAACTAAAAATAAAACTAAAAAAAAAAAATTAACCTAAACATAAACTTAAACCTTAAAAATAAAGTAAAATAAAAAACCTAAACTAAAATAAATAACTAATCTAAATAAAAATAAAAATGAACTTAAATAAAAATAAAAAATAAAATAAACTACAATAAATAAAAACAAACTAAATAAACCTAAACCTACTAATTTACTTAATTTAAAAAATAAATTAATTAATTAAAACCCTAAACCCTAAAACCCTAAACCCTAAACCCTAAAAACCCTAAACCCTAAATCCTACACCCTATACTCTAAACCCTAAATCCTAAACCTTAAACTATAAACCATAAACCCTAAACAACCCCAAACCCTAGAACCCTAAACTCTAAACCCTTAACCCTAAATCCAAACCCTAAACCCTAAACCCTAAAGCCAAAACCCTAAACTCTAAACCCTAAACACAAAACCTTAAACCCTAAAACCTAAACCCTAAACTAGCCCTAAACATTAAGCTATCCCTAAACCCTAAACCCTTAGGCCTAAAAACTAAACCCTAAACCCTAAACCCTAAACCTTAACCATAAACCCTAAACCTCACCTTACTAGGTGTGGATTTAATGATGGATATAGAGGTGATGGTTTTGAAGGTAAGATCTGGAGGTGGGGACTTGGTGGTGGATGTGTGGTCTGGGATATGGAGGTGGTGGTTATGGAGGCAAGTGAGTGACTGAGGTTACAACCGTGGTGGCTGAGGAGGGATGTGGATATGGTGGCATTCCACTACCTGTGGGCAAGGGTGGTTATGGGAACTAGAGAAGCAAACCCGCTACTGAACTGTCTTTATAGTAGAGATGTTCCGCTTATCTAGGGTTTTATTTTTCTATGTGTGCTCATTTTTTATCTATGTCATCACTTGTATCTCAGAAAACTTGGTCTCCTACATGGTTGATAAAATACAAAAGAAGAAATGTTGAATCTGAATTTGTTCTCTATGAAGAAAAACTTTAAACCATAAACCCTAAACCCTAAACTAAAATATATAAACCCTAAACATTTAACCCTAAAAACCCTAAAAACCCTAAAACCATAAACCCTAAACCCTAATCCCTAAACCCTAAACCCTAAACTAACCTAAACCCTAAACCCTAAACTAACATAAACCCTAAAGCCTAAACTAACCTAAATCCTAAACCCTAAATCATAAACCATAAACCCTAAACCCTAAACTAGAAAACCCTGAACCCTAAAATAAAACCCAAACATAAAATAAGAATAAAAAAACTAAAAATAAAATAAAATAAAAACTAAATAAAAACCTAAACATAAAAAATAAATATAAAAATAAAACCTAAAAATAAATAATAAAAATACCTAAACCCTAAACTTAGAAATAACCTAAACCTAAAATAAATTAAATAAAATAAACCTAAACCTAAACTAAAATAAATAAAACCTAAACCTAAACTTAAAAGAAACTAAACCTAAACCCCAAATTAAATAAAATAAAATAAATTAAAAATAAGCCTAAACCTAAACTAAATAATAAAACTTAAAAAATAAACTAAAATTAAAGCCTAAAACTAAAAATAAAAAATATAACTTAAACCTAAAAAAATAAAAATAAAAATAAACTACAAAATAAACCTAAACCTAAACATAACCTCAAAAAATAAACTAAAACAAAAAACCTAAACTAAAATAAATAAACCTAAAATAAATAAACTAAACTAAATAAGAATAAAAATAAACCTACAACAACAACAACAACAGGCCTTTATCCCACTAAGTAGGGTCGGCTACATGAATCCTATGTCTCCATTATTCCTATTATATGTCAAATTCATAAAAGAATAAAAATAAACCTAAATAAAATAAAAAATAAAATAAACAAAATAAATAAAAAAAATAAACTAAATAAACCTAAACTTACCGGTTTACTTAATTTTAAAAAAACATAAATAAAATAAAACCCTAATCCTAAACCCTAAACATTAAATCTAACCCTAAACCCTGAACTATCAACCCTAAACCTACAACCCTAACCCCTAAACCCTAAACCCTAAAACCCTTAACCCAAACAAACCTAAAACCCTAAAACCCAAACCCTAAATTCTACAACCTAAACCCTAAATCCTACAACCCTAAACACTAAACACTAAACCCCAAACCCTAAACCCTAAACCCTAAACCCTAATCCTTAAACCCTAAACACTAAAAATATAAAAACTTAAAACCTAAAACCTAAAACCTATAAACCTAAACATAAACTAAATAAAACCTAAAAATAAAATAAATAAAAACACCTAAACCTAAATTAAATAAAAAATAAAATGAAATAAAACCTAAACTAAAACCTAACCTAAATGTAAACCTAAAAATAAAAAAACTAAATTAAAAAAATAAATAAATTAAACAAAACAAAATTAAATGTAAATAAAAATAAAAACTAAATAAAACCTAAACCTAAAAAATAAACCAAAAAAAACCTATAAATAAGTAAAAAAATAAAACCTAAACCATAAAAAAAATAAACCTATACCTAAAATAAATAAATAAAATAAACCTAAACCTAAACTAAAATGAACTAAACTAAAATAAATGAAACCTAAACCTAAACTTAAAATATACTAAACCTAAACCCTAAACTAAATAAACTAAAAATAAACCTAAACTTAAACTAAAAAAATAAACCAAAATAAAAACCTAAAACCTAAACCTAAAAAAATAAAATAAAAATCAAAACTTAAACTCAAAATAATTAATAAAACCTAAACCTAAAATATAAAATAATAAAAATACTAAACTAAAAAATTAACATAAAGCTAAACCTAAACTTGGAAGATAAACTAAAATAAAAAACCTAAACTAATTAAATAAACCTAAAATAAATAAACTAAACTACATAAAAAATAAACCTAAATAAAATAAAATAAAATAAGCTAAAATAAAAAATAAAGTAGAAACTAAATAAACATAAACCTATGGTTACTTAATTTAAAATTAAAACTAAACACTAAACCTAAAATAATCCTAAGCAAACCCAAAACTCTAAACCCTAAAATAAATTAAACCCAAATTAAACTTACAACCTAAACCCTAAACCTAAATAATCTTAACCCTAAACCCTAAAACTAATCTAAACCTAAACCTAAACACTTACAACACTAAACCCTAAACCTAAACCCTAAACTCTAATAAACCAAACCCTAAACCCTAAATCCTAAATCATAAACCCTAAACCCTAATCCCTAAACCCTTAAAATCCTAAACCTAAACCTAACTAAAAGTCCTAAACTAAACCCTAAATAAAAAAAGAAAAACCTAACCTAAATGCTAAAGCTAAACTAAAACTAAACCTAAACCCTAAACCTAAACTTAAACCAAAAATCTAAACCTAAACCCTAAACCTAAACCTCACCTAAACTAAATAAAATAAACCTTAACCTAAACCAAAATTAAAAAATAAATAAATAAAATAAATAAACATGATATAAATAAAATAAAATAAAAACTAAAAATAAATAAACTAAATAAAATAAACTAAACTAAATAAACCTAAACCTAAACTAAGCTAAAATAAATTAAATTAAACTAATCCTAAACCTAAATCAAATCCTAAACCTAAACCTAAACTAAATAAGTTAAAATAAACTAAATAAATTAATTAAAATAAATTGAATGAAATAAACATAAATAAACCTAAACCAAAACTAAAATAAAATAAACTAAACTAAATAAACTAAACCTAAAAATAAACTAAATAAATAAAAACTAAACTAAATAAAAAAACCTAATAAATAAATAAAACCTAAACTAAATAAATAAACCTAAACTAAAAATAAACTAAACTAAACTAAACAAAAATAAACCTAAACCTAAACTTAAAACCTAAACTACATAAACTTAAACATAAATAAATAAAATAAACTAAAATAAAATAGACTAAACCTAAACCTAAACCTAAACTTTAAATAAATAAACTAAACTAAATAAATAAACCTAAACTAAATAAACTAAATAAAAACTAAAATAAAGATAAAACTAAACCTAAACCTAAACTAAACTAAATAGATAAACCTAAACTAAAATAAAAAATAAACATAAACCTAAACCTAAACCTAAAGCCTAAATAAAAATAAACCTAAACCTAAACCTAAATAAAACTAAAAAACTTAAACTAAAATAAACATAAACTATAACTAAATAAAATAAAATAAAATAAACTAAAATAAATCAACCTAAACCTAAATAAAATAAACCTAAACATAAATAAAACCCAAAACTAAATAAAACCTATACATAAACTTAAATAAACAAACCTAAAATAAAATTAAACCTAAATCTAAACCTATACATAAACCTAAACTAAAAATAAACCTAAACTAAATAAAACTAAACTAATTAAATTTAAACCTAAATAAATTGAAACTAAATTAACCTAAACCAAAACTAAATCTTAAAATAAAAAATTAAACTAAATAATAAATAAAATAAATCTAAACCTAAATAAACTAAACTAAACTAAACTAAATAAATCAATAAAACTAAACTAAAAAAAAGTAAATAAAACTTAAAACCTAAATTAAAATAAATAAAATTAATAAATGAACTAATCTAAACCTAAACCTAAACCTAAAAATAAATTAAACAAAACTAAATTAAAATAAATAAAAACTAAACCTAAACTAAATAAATAAACTAAACAAAATAAACTAAATAAATTAAACTAAATAAATAAACCTAAACCTAAATAAATAAACCTAAATAAAAATAAAATAAAACTTAAACCTAAACCTAAACCTAAACTTAAACTAAATTAAAACCTAAACCTATTCCTAAACCTAAACCTAAACTAAACTAAAAAAACTAAAAAAATAAAACCTAAATAAACCTAAACCTAAACCTAAACTAAATTAAACAAAATAAAAAGAAAATAAACTAAACAAAAAATAAACTAAAATAAAGCTAAACTAAATAAATAAATAAATAATAAACCTAAACTAAACTAAACTAAATAAACCTAAACTAAAATAAGCTAAACTAAATAAAGCAAAACCTATACCTAAACCTAAACCTAAACCTAAATAATAAAAAGTAAATAAAATAAGAAAACTAAATAAAATAAACCTAAACCTAAACCTAAACCTAAACTAAATAACTAAAATAAAATAAAATAAACTAAAAACCTAAACCTAAACTAAATAAATAAACTAAATAAAATAAACTAAAATAAACCTAAACTAAATAAATGTAAACTAAACTAAATCAACCTAAAACCAAAATCAAACCCTAAACTTAAACTAAACTAAGCAAAAATAAATTAAATAAAATAAACCTAAACCTAAACTAAATAAAATAAACCTAAACTAAATTAAACTAAATTAAACCTAAAATAGACCTAAAATTAAACCTAAAACCTAAACTAAAATAAACCTAAACCTAAACCTAAACCTAAATGTAAACCTAAATAAACTAAAACCTAAACCTAAACCTAAATAAATAAACTAAACTAAACTAAAATGAACCTAAACATAAACATAAAATAAATAAATAAATAAACCTAAAATAAACCTAAACCTAAACCAAAATTAAATAAACCTAAACCTAAAATAAACCTAAACCTAAAAAAATAAACCTAATGTAAACCTAAACCTAAACCTAAACAAAACTAAATAAACTTAAACCTAAATAAACTAAAACTAAATAAACCTAAACCTAAATAAACTAAATAAACTAAACTAAATAAAATAAACCTAAACCTAAATAAATTAACCTAAATTAACCTAAAATAAAATAAATCTAAACCTAAACCTAAATAAATAAACTAAAATAAATAAACTAAACTTAAATAAATAAACTTAAACCTAAACCTAAACCTAAACCTAAATAAACTAAAACATAAACCTAAACCTAAATAAATATACTAAACTAAACTAAAATGAACCTAAACATAAACATAAAATAAATAAATAAATAAATAAACCTAAACCTAAACCAAAAAAAAATAAACTAAACCCCAACCAAAATTAAATAAACCTAAACCTAAAAATAAATCTAAACCTAAAAAAATAAACCTAATGTAAACCAAAACCTAAACCTAAACAAAACTAAATAAACTTAAACCTAAATAAACTAAAACTAAATAAACCTAAACCTAAAACTAAATAAACTAAACTAAATAAAAATAAACCTAAACCTAAATAAATTAACCTAAATTAACCTAAAATAAAATAAATCTAAACCTAAACCTAAATAAATAAACTAAAATAAATAAACTAAACTAAATAAAACTAAACCTAAACCTAAACCTAAACCAAAAATAAACTAAAACATAAACCTAAACCTAAATAAATATACTAAACTAAACTAAAATGAACCTAAACATAAACATAAAATAAATAAATAAATAAATAAACCTAAACCTAAACCAAAAAATAAACCTAAAAACCAAAATTAAATAAACCTAAACCTAAAATAAATCTAAACCTAAAAAATAAACCTAATGTAAACCTAAACCTAAACCTAAAACAAAATTAAATAAACTTAAACCTAAATAAACTAAAACTAAATAAACCTAAACCTAAATAAACTAAATAAACTAAACTAAATAAAAATAAACCTAAACCTAAATAAATTAACCTAAATTAACCTAAAATAAAAATAAATCTAAATCTAAACCTAAATAAATAAACTAAAATAAATAAACTAAACTTAAATAAATAAACTTAAACCTAAACCTAAACATAAACCTAAATAAACTTAAACTAAATAAATAAACTAAAAAAACCTAAACCTAAACTAAAAAAACCTAAACCAAATAAACTAAATAAACCTAAACTAAACTAAAAAATAAAACAAATTTAAACCTAAAACCTAAAACATAAACTAAACTAAACCAAATAAACATAAACTAAATTTAAACCTAAACCTAAAATAAATAAATTAAACCTAAATTTAAACCTAAACCTAAATCTAAACTAAATAAACTCAACCAAAATAAAACTTAAACCTAAACCTCAACCTAAAATAAACCCTCCTAAAAACCTAAACCCTAAACCCTACACCTAACCCTAAACCCTAAACCCTAAAACCCTAGACCCAAAATAATAAACTAACCCTATACCTTAAACTATAAACCCTAAAACCCTAAACCCTAAAACCCTAAACTAACTAAATCCTAAGCTAACCATAAACCCTAAACCCTAAACCCCTAAAACCCTAACCTAAAGCCCAAACACTAAAGCATAAACCCTAAACACTAAACCCTAAACTAAACCTAAACCTAAACCTTAAACCTAAACCCTAAACCCTAAACCCAAAAAACCTAAAAAAACCTAAACTAAATAAAACCTAAAAAAAAAATAAATAAATAAAATTTAATCAAAATAAAATAAATAAATAAATAAAATAAAATTAAAACATAAATTAAACCTAAAATAAACCTAAACCTAAACATAAAATGAAAATAAAATAAAATAAAACTAAACTAAAATAAAATAAATAAAAACCTAAACTAAACTGAAAAATTAAAAACCTAAATAAAATAAGCAAAAGCTAAAATAAAAATAAATCAAACCTAAAATAAAATAAAATAAAAACTAAATAAAAAATTAAAACAAAAAATAAACCAAAAAATAAATAAAAAATAAAACCTAATCATTAAACTAATAAAAAAGCTAAACTTAAAATAAAAATAAATAAACCTAAACCTAAACTAAAATAAACTAAACTAAAATTAATAAAATGTAAACATAAACTTAAAATAAACTAAACCTAAATCTAAACCTAAACTTAATAAAATTAAATAAACTAAAAATAAACCTAAACCTAATCTAAAAAATAAAACCTAAAAAATAAACATAAATTAAAAACATAAAACCTAACTCTAAAAGAATAAAATAAAAACCTAAACCTAAACCTCAAAAAAAATCTAAACCAAAACTTAAACCTTAAAATAAACTAAAATAAAAACCTAAACTAAAATAAATAAACTTAAAAGAAATAAACTAAACTAAATAAAATAAAAAATAAACCTAAATAAAAACTACATAAACCTAAACCTACTAGTTTACTTAATTTTAAACCCAACCACTAAACCCTAAAACCCAAAAACCTAAACCCTAAACCCTAAAAAAACCTAAACCCTAAATCCTAAACTAATCTTAAACCCTAAAACACTAAACTAAATGAACCTAAACCCTAAACTATAAACTAAACTAAACCTAAACTAACCTAAACCAAACCCTAAACCTAAACCTAAACCTAAAACCTAAACCCTAAACTAACTTATACCATAAACTAAACTCTAAAACTAAAGAAAGCTAAAGCTAATCAATAAACCTAAACTAATCCTAAACTAACACTAAACCTATGCTAACCCTAAAACCAAAAAAACCCAAAAACCCTAAACCTAAACCTAAACCCTAAACACCAAAACCCTAAACCCTAATCCCTAAATCTAAACCCTAAACTAAACCATAAAAAAACCCTAAGCTAAACCCTAAAAAATCTAAAACCAAAATATAAACTAAATAAAACCTAACAATAAAATAAAAAATTAAATATAAATAAAATAAAAAGAATAAAAAAATAATAAAACCTAAACTAAATTAAAAAATAAAATAAACCTAAAATTCTAAAACTAAAAAAAAATAAATAATAGAAGAAATGTTGAATCTGAATTAGTTCTTTGTTAAAAAAAAACCAAAAACTAAAAACCCTGAAGTAAAACTTAAAACTTAAAACTTAAATCATAAACCCTAAACCCTAAAAGCTCTAAACCCTAAACCTTAAACTAGAAACCCTAAACCCTAAATCCCTAAACCCTAAATCCTAAACCCTAAAACCTAAGCTCTAAAATAAAAACCCTGAGCCCAAAAAAATCTTAAACCCTAAAAAGCTAAAAACCTAAACATAAAGAAAATAAAACTTAAAAATAAAAAAAAATAAAATAAAAAATAAAATTAAAAAAAAACATAAACTTGAACCTAATCCTAAACCTAAACACAAAATAAAATAAACTAATAAAAAGAAATAAAAATAAAATAAATAATAACCTAAATTAAACTAAAAAACTAAAACCCTTAAGAAAAAAAACTAAATAAAATAAAACTAAAAGTAAAATAAAATAAAATAAACCTAAATAAAATAAAAAAATAAACTAAATAAAACTTAAACTTAAAAAATAAACCTAAAAGTAAATAAAATGTAAAACCTAAACCATAATAAAAAATAAAACTAAACTAAAATAAAATAAATAAAAACCTAAACTAAAGTAAAAAATAAAAAACCTAAAAAAAATTAAAACTAAACCTAAATTAAAAATAAAATAAAAACCTAAACATAAACAATAAACCTAAAACTAAAAGCTAAACCCTAAACTAAAAATAAGAATAAACCTAAACCTAAAATAAACAAAATAAAATAAACCAAAACCAAAACTAAAATAAACTAAACTAAACTAAACCTAAACCTAAACCTAAAATAAACTAAACCTAAACCCTAAACTAAATAAAATAAAATAAGCTAAAAATAAATGTAAACCTAAACTAAAAAATAAAACCTAAAAATAAACCTAAAATAAAAACCTAAAACCTAAACCTTAAAAAAACAAAAATAAAAACCTGAACCTAAACCAATAAATAAAAAATAGAACTTAAACCTAAAAAATAAAATAAAAATAAAACTAAACTAATAAAACATAGAAACATAAACCAAAACTTAAAAAATGAACTAAGATAAATAAACCTAAAATACATAAGCTAAACTAAATAAAAATAAAAAATAAACCTAAATAAAAAAAATAAAATAAACTAAAATAAAAAATAAACTAAAATAAACCTAAACATACCAGTTTATTTAATTTAAAAAAAAACATTAAACCCCAAACCATAAACCCTTAACCATAAATCCCAAACCCTAAACCCTAAACCCTATAACTAACCCTAAACCCTAAACCTACAACCTTAAATCCTAAATCCTAAAACCTAAACCCTAAAAAACACTAAACCTTAAGCTATGCTAAGACCCTATACCCTAAAAACCCAAAACCCAAAACCCTAATAAACCCTAAACGCTAAATCCCGACCCTAAACCCTAAAACCCTAAACCATAAAACCCTAAACCCTAAACCCTAAACCCTAAATCCTAAACGCTAAACCCTAAACCCTAAAAACTTAAAAAAGTAACAACCCAAACCTAAAGTAAATAAAACCAAAAAATAAAATAAATAAAAAAACTAAACTAAATAAAATAAAAAGTATAAAAAATTAAAACTTAAACTAAAACCTGAACCTACACCTAAAAATAAAATACAACACACTAAAATAAAATAATTAATAATATAAACTAAATTAAAAATTATAAAGCTAAGAATAAAAACCCAAAATAAAATGAAAACTAAATGTAAAATAAAAATAAAATAAATATAAAAAATTAAATAAAAACTAAATAAAAATGTAAACCTAAGAAATAAACCTAAAAATAAAACCTAAAAGTAAATAAAAAATAAAACCTACACCCTAAACCTAAAAAAAAAACCTAAATAAAAAATAAAAGTAAAATAAACTAAAGAAAATATAACTAAATCTAAACTAAAATAAATAAAACCTAAGCCTAGACCTAAAATAAACTAAACCTAAACTAAATAAAATAAACTAAAAATAAAACTAAACCTATACTACAAAATAAAACTTAAAACCTAAACCTAAAAAAAAAAAACCTAAACCTGATTCTAAAAATAAAAAATAAAACCTAAACCCAAAAATAAAAAAATAAAACCTAAACCTTAAAAAATCAAAAATAAAATAACCAAAAAAATAAACATAAACTAAACCTAAACCTAAAAAAAGACTAAAATTAAAACCTAAAATAAAGTAAACAAATAAAAAATAAATAAACTAATAAAAAAATAAAAAATAAATATAAATAAAATTAAAAATAAAATAGTCTAAAATAAATAAAAAATAAACTAAATAAACCTAAACCTATCAAATTTACTTAAAACCTAAACTCTAAGCTAACCCTATACCCTAAACCCTAAACCCTAAAAATAAACAAAAAAAAACTAAACCTACCAGTTTACTTAATTTAAAAATATACCTAAACTAAAACCTGAACCCTAAACCCTAAACCTTAAAAAAATAAATAATAAAAATAGAACTAAAAAAATAAAAAACCCCTAACCCTAAACCTTAAACTCTAAACCTAGAACCCTAAACCCTAGACCCTAAATATTAAAATCCTAACCCCTAAACTGAAAAACCTAAACCCTAAACCCTAAACCCTAAAAACCCTAAAAACTAAAACATAAACACAAAACCCTAAACTCTAAACCCTAAACCCTAATCCCTAATCCCTAACCCTAAACCCTAAACCCTAAAACCTACTACCCTAAACCTTAAATCCTAAACCCTAAACTCTAAACCATAAACTCTAAACCCTAAAACCTAAACACTAAACCTTTTAAACCTAAAAACCTAAGCCTAAACTAAACAAAACATATAAAATAAAATAAATTAAAAAACCCTTGGAATTGTGACGGAGGTTACAACCGTAGTGGTGGCGTAGAGAGAGATCGAGGATATGATGGTGGATCCCACTGCTCGAGAGGCCGGGGTGGTTTTGTTCAAAACTTAAGAAACTGAAGAATGGCCAATCTGATCTGCTGTTTATGGAACTGTGTCTTTACAATAGAGATGGTTCTTATTATCTTAGGTTTTTGATTTGCACTATGTGTGCTTATTTTGGAACTATGTCATCGGTTGTGTCTTAGAAAACATTGTGTGCTACTTCATTGATGAAATCAAAAAGAAGAAATACTGAATCTGAATTTGTTCTCTGTTAAAAAAACTAACCAAAAACCTTAAACCCTAAATCTAAAACAAAAACCCTAAATCGTAAATCCTAAAAACCCTAAATTTTAAACCCTAAATGCTAAACCTTAATTCCTAAATGCCTAAACTCTAAACCTAAAAATAAAACCTAAAATAAAATAAAAATAAAACTTAAACTTAAACCTAAACTAAAATAAACTAAATTAAAATAAATAAAACCTAAGCCTAAACCTAAAATAAACTATACATATACCTAAACCTAAACTAAATAAAATAAAATAAACTAAAAATAAACCTAAACCTAAACTAAAAAATAAAACCTAAAAATAAACCTAAAATAAAAACCTAACACCTAAACCTAAAAAAACATAAAATAAAAACCTAAACCTAAAAAATTAAATAAAAATAAAACTAAACTTAAAAATAAACATATACCTAAACTTAAACCTAAAAAATAAACTAAAAAAACCTAAACTAAAATAAATAAACCTAAAATAAATAAATTAAACTAAATAAAAATAAAAAATAAACCTAAATAAAAAAGAAAAAATAAACTAAAATAAATAAAAAATAGTACAACCCTAAACCCTAAACAAACCCTAAATCCTAAACCCTAAACCCTAAACCCTAAAGCCTAAGCCCTAAACCCAAAACCCTAAACTAACTCTAAACCCTACCCAAAACCTAACCCCTAAACCCCAAATTGTACAACCCTAAACTTAAACCATAAACTAACAAAAATCCTAAAGCCTAGACCCATAACCCTAAACTAATCCTAAACCCTAAACTAACCTTAAACCCTAAACCTAAACACTAAACCTTAAACCCTAAAGATTAAACACTAAACCCTAAACCCTAAACCCCTCACCCTAAACCTTAAACCCTAAAAGCCTAAAACCTAAAAGCCTGAACCCTAAACCCTAAACCTTAAATCCTAAACCTTATGCCCGAAACCCTAATAACCTAAAAAGCTAAAGCTAAACTAAAAAAAAACCTAAAAATAAAATAAATAAAAAAACCTAAACCTTAATAAAAAAATAAAATAAAACTAAACTAAACCTAAACCTAAACATTAAAATAAAAATAAAAAAAATAAACCAAAATAAAAGAAATAAAACTTAAACTAAACTAAAAAAAAAAAAAAACCTAGGAATAAAAAGCTTAAATAAAATAAAAACTAAATGTAAAATAAATATAAAATGATCCTAAAATAAAATAAAATAGTAACTAAATAAAAACCTAAACCTAAAAAATAAAACTTAAAATAAAACCTAAAACTAAATAAAAAATAAATTCTAAGCCCTAAACTAAAAAAAACAAAATCTAAAATAAACAAAAAAATAAACAAAAAAATAAACCTAAACATAAACCAAAATAAACTAAACTAAAATCAATAAAACCTAAACCTAATCCTAAAATAAATTAAACCTAAACCTAAACCTAAGCTAAATAAAATAAAAACAAATCAAAATAAACATAAACCTAAACTAAAAAATAAAACCTAACAATAAACCAAAAATAAAGACCTTAAAATATAAAATAAAACCTAAACCTAAACCTAAAATAAAAAATAAAACCTAAACCTAAAAAAGTAAAATAAAAATAAAACTCAACTAAAAAATAAACCTACTTAAATCTAAACATAAAAAATAAACTAAAATAAATAAACAAAACTAAATAAAAACAAAAAAATAAACATAAAAAAAATAAAATAAACTAAAATAAATAAAAGATAAACTAGATAAACATAAACTACCGGTTTACTTAATTTTTTTTTAAAAAACCCTAAACCATAAATCTTAATCCCTAACCCTACAACCCTAAAATATCCTAAACACTAAATCCTAACCCTAAACCCTAAACCCTAAACCCTAAAACCCTAAATGCTAAACTCTGAACATTATACCTAAACCCTAAACCCTAAGCTCCAAATCCTAAACCTAAACCTAAAGTAACTAAATAAATTACAAAATAAACCTTAACGCTAAAACCTAATACACCTAAACCTAAAAAATAAAAAACCTAAATAAAATAAAAACTAAACCTAAAATAATAATAAAATAAACCTAAAAAAATAAAATAAAAACTAAATAAAAACCTAAACCTAAATAATAAACCAAAAAATAAAACCTAAGAAAAAAAACCCTAAATAAACTAAGAAAAAGATAACTAAACTTAAGATAAAATTAAAATAAACCTAAACCTAAACTAAAATAAATAAAACTTAAACCTAAAATAAAATAAACCTAAACCTAGACTAAATAAAATAAAATAAACTAAAATAAACCAAAACCTAAACTTAAAAATAAAAAAACCTAAAAAATAAACCTAAAATAAAACCTAAAACTCAACACAAAACAATAAAATAAAACATAAACTAAAACCTAAAATAAAAAAATAAACCTAAACTAAAAAAATACAATAAAAAATAAAACTAAACTAAAAAATAAACCTAAACCTAAATCTCAAAAATAAACCAAAATATAAATCATAAAGTAAAATAAATAAACCTAAAATAAATAAACTAAAATGAAAAAAATAAAATAAACCAAAATCATAAAAAATAAAAAAATAAAATAAATAAATAAAATTAACTAAATAAACCTAAACCTATGAGTTTAATTAATTTCAAAAATATAAATAAATAAATAAATAAAATGGAAATAAATGTCTAATCCTAAACCCTAAAACTAACCCTAAACCCAAACTCTAAACCCTAAACCTTAAATCGTAAACCTTAAAATCCTAAATCCTAAACCCTAAACCCTAAACCCTAAACCCTAAACCCTAAAACCCTAAACCATAAAACTTAAAATCTAATGCCAAAAAAACCATAAATCATAAACCCCAAACAAACCCTAAACCCTAAACCCTAAACCCTAAACCCTAAAATACCCTAGACACTAAACCCTAAACTAACCTAAAACCCTAAACCCTAAACCATAAACTGTAAACCTTAAACCCTAACCCTAACCCTAAACCTTAAACCCTAAAACCCTAAACCCAAAATAATAAACTAACCCCTATACCCTAAACAATAAACCCTAAAAACCTTAAACCCTAAACCATAAACTAACCATAAACCCTAAGCTAACCATAAACCTTAAACCCTAAACCCAACCCTAACCCTAAAAATCCTAAACCCTAAAGAAAACCCTAAACACTAAACCCTAACCCTAAACTTAAAACCTAAAATTTATACCCTAAACCTAAAACCTAAAACCTAAACCTAAACTAAATAAAATTTAAAATAAAATAAAAAAAAAAATTTAATCCAAAATAAAATTAAAAATAAAATAAAATAATAACATAAACTAAAACCTAAACCTAAACATAAAAAAAAAATAAAATAAATAAAACTAAACTAAAATAAAATAACTAAAACCTAAACTAAACTAAAATTAAAAAACCTAGATAAAATAAAAGCTAAAATAAAAAAAAACAAACCTAAAATAAAATAAAATAAAACTAAATAAAACCTAAACATAAAAAATAATCCAAAAAATAAATAAAAAATAAAATCTAATCATTAAACTAATAAAAACCTAAACCTAAAATTAAAACAAAATAAACCTAAAACTAAACTAAAATAAACAAACTAAAATTAATAAAACCTAAACATAAACTTGAAATAAACTAAACCTAAACCTAAACATAAACTAAATAAAATTAAATAAACTAAAAATAAACCTAAACCTAATCTAAAAACTAAAACCTAAAAAATAAACCTAAACTAAAAACCTATAACCTAACCCTAAATAAATATAATAAAAACCTAAAAATAAACCAAAAAATAAACCCTGAACCTAAACTAAAATAAAAAATAAAATAAAATAAAAAAAATTAAACTAAAATAAATAAACTAAAGTAAATAAAAATAAAAATAAAACTAAATAAAAAAACTAAATAAACCTAAACCTACCAATTTACTTAATTTAAAAAATAAAATAAACATATAAAAAATAAAAAACCCTAACCCAAAACTCTAAACCCTAAAATTAACCCTAAACCTGAAACTCTAAACCCTAAACCCTAAAACCCTAAACCCCAAAACCATAAACCTAAAACCCTAAACCAAAAACCCTAAACACTAAAACCCTAAACCCTAAACCCTAAACCCTAAAAAAAATCCTAAACCCTAAATCCTAAACTAACCTTAAACCCTAAACCCTAAACCCTAAAAAACACTAAACCTTAAACTAACCATAAACCCTAAACCCTAAACCCTAAACCATAAACCCTAACCCTAACTTAAACTTAAACTCTAAACCTAAATCATAACCCTAAACTAAACTAAACTCCTATACCCTAAACTATAAATCATAACCTAAATCTTAAAGCTCTAAAGTTTAAACTAAACAAACCCTAAACAAATACTAAACCCTTGTTAACCCTAAACCCTAAATGCTAAAATCACTAAACTTAAATCCTAAACCCTAAACACTAAACCCAAACCCTAAACCCTAAAACCCTAAAACCCTAAACATTAAAACCCTAAACACTAATCCTTAATCCGTAATCCCTAAAACCTAAACCTTAAAAACCTAAACCCTAAACCCTAAACCCTAAAAATCTAAAAACTAAAACCTAAATTAAATAAAACCTAATAATAAAATTAAAAAAAACTAAATCCTAAATAAAATAATAAAATAAAATAAAATAAAAACATAAATTGAAACCTAAACTTAAACATAAAATTAAAATAAATTATATAAAAACCTAAGCTAAACTAAAACAAAAATAAACCTAAAACTAAAAAACTTAAAAATTAAACTAAATAAATAATAGGAGAAATGCTGAATTTGAATTAGTTCTCTGTAAAAAAAACCAAAAACCCTAAACCCTGAAGTAAAACCTAAAACCTAAAACCTAAACCCTAAACCCTAAACCCTAAACCCTAAACCCTAAACCCTAAAAACCCTAAACCCTGAACCTTAAAACATAAACCCTAAACCCTAAAACCCTAAACCCTAAACCCTAAACCGTAAAACTTAAACTCTAAAAAGCTAAAAACCTAAACCTAAATAAAATAAGACCTAAAAATAAAATAAATAAAAATCTAAACCAAAATAAAATAAAAACATAAACTAGAACCTAATCCTAAACCTAAAAATAAAATAAAATAAACTAATAAAAAAATAAATAAAATAAATAATAACCTAAACTAAACTAAAAAAGTAAAAAATACCTAAGAATAAAAAACTAAATAAAATAAAAACTAAAAGTAAAATAAAAATAAAATAAACTAAAATAAAATAAAATAAAACTAAATAAAACTTAAACTTAAAAAGAAAACCCATAAATAAAAAAATACAACCTAAACCTTAATGAAAAATAAAAATTAAACTAAAATAAAATAAATAAAAACCTAAATTAAAGTAAAAAATAAAAAACCTAAATATAATAAAAACTAAACATAAATTAAAAATAAAATAAACTAAAAATAAAATAATATAAAAACCTAAACATAAATAATAAACCTAAAACTAAAACCTAAACCCTAAACTAAAAATAAAAATAAAGCTAAACCTAAAATAAACAAAATAAAATAAACCTAAACCAAAACTAAAATAAACTAAATTAAACTAAATAAAACCTAAACCTAAACCTAAACCCTAAACTAAACAAAATAAAATAAACTAAAAATAACCTAAACCTAAACTTAAAAATAAACCTAAAATGAAAACCTAAAACCTAAATCTTAAAAAAATAAAATAAAAACCTAAACCTAAACCTAAAAATAAAAAATAAAACTTAATCCTAAAAATAAAATAAAAATAAAACTAAACTAAAAAAAAAATAGAAACATAAAACTAAACTTAAAAATGAACAAAAATAAATAAGTTAAATTAAATAAAAATAAAAAATAATCATAAATAAAAAAATAAAATAAACTAAAATAAAAAAATAAACTAAATAAATCTAAACCTACCAGTTTACTTAATTAAAAAAAAAATCTTAAACCCCAAACCTGAAACCCTAAACCATAAATCCCAAACTCTAAACCCTAAACCCTATAACTAACCCTAAACCCTAAACCTACAACCTTAAACTCTAAACCCTAAGAAACCCTAAACCATAAGCTAATCTAAAACCCCACACCCTAAAATCCCAAAACCCAAAACTTAAAAAAAATAAAAATTAAACTCAAATAAATTAACCTAAACTAAACCTAAACCTAAATAAAGACTAAAATAAAAAACCTAAAATAAAATAAATAAAACTAAAATAAATAGAATAAACTGAATAAAAATAAAAAATATATATAAATAAAAATAAAAAATAAAATATTCTAAACTAAAAAAACCTAAACCTACCAATTTACTTAATTTGTTTTTAAAAAAACCTAAACTCTAAGCTAACCCTATGCCCTAAACTAAACCTAAATTTAAAACCTAAACCTACTAGTTTATATTTAAAAATATACCTAAACTAAAACTAACCCTAAACCCTAAACCTTAAAAAAATAAAAAACCCTAACCCTAAACCTTAAACTCTAAACATAGAACCCTAAACCCAAGACCCTAAACCCTAAAATCCTAATCCCCAAACTGAAAAACCTAAACCCTAAATCATAAACCCTAAAAACTAAAACCTAAACACTAAACCCTAAACTCTAAACCCTAAACACTAATCCTAAAACCTAAACCCTAAACCCTAATCGCCAGGTCTTAGAAATTGTGTGCTACTTCATGATAAAATCAAAAGAAATACTAACTAATTTATTCTCTTAAAAAAAACCAACCAAAACTCTAAACCCTAAACCTAAACCAAAACCCTAAATCATAAACCCTAAAACCTAAACTTTAAACCCTAAATGCTAAACCCAAATTAAATGCCTAAACACTAAACCCTAAACCTAAAAATAAATGTAAAATAAAACATAAACATAAAATAAAAATAAAATAAACCTAAACCTAAACTAAATAAACTAAACTAAAATAAATAAAACCTAAGCCCAAACCTAAAATAAACTAAACCTAAATCTAAACCTAAGCTAAATAAACTTTAATAAACTAAAAATAAACCTAAACCTAAATTAAAAAATAAAACCTAAAAAACATAAAATAAAAACCTAAACCTAAATAATTAAATAAAAATAAAACTAAACTTAAAAATAAATAAAAACTTAAACCTAAACCTAAAAAATAAACTAAAAAACCTAAACTAAAATAAATAAACCTAGAATAAATAAACTAAACTAAATAAAAATAAAAAGTAAACCTAAATAAAAATGAAAAAAATAAACTAAAATAAATAAAAAATAGACTAAATAAACTAAATGAACCTAAACCTACTGATTTATTTAGTCTAAAAAAAACCTTTAACCTTTAACCGTAAACCTACAACCTTAAACCCTAAACTTATCCTAAACTCTAATACCCCAAACCATAAACCATAAACCCTAAAAGCCCTATAGCTTAAAGCCTAAACACTAAGCTAACCCTAAACCTTGTCAATCACTATAGCTCCCGAGAGAGTGAGGGGGGGGTTATTAAAATTTTAAAGCTTAAATTTTAAGTTTTAGTAGATGACAAGATACAATTTTAAAAAAATACAAGAAGTAAAGAGAGACAATAGGCACACAATTTTTATCTGGTTTGGCAAAACCCCAAAATTGGCCTATGTCCACACCTAGCCACCCCTGGCTAGGAATCCACTAAATTCAAAATAGCTTACAAACAGTATTCTCCTAAAATTGGGAGAGTACAACCACAATATAAATTTTACAGCATGAAAACAAAAATACAAAATAATAAATTTTAATAAAATATCTCTCACAAAAATACAAAGCTATCCAATTCAAAAAATGATCTCACTACTTATAAATGATCACTTTACAACTTACTATATGGCAAGATAGAATGCTCACTTAATTTTGATAAAAAAAATATTAAATAAATATCTTAAAGTGATGTTTTTAAGATGTTTATGTTATTATAATTTATAGATTCATATAAAAGTGATTTCAAAATAAATTTACAATAGTCTATTTCATATTAAATTAAATTTTAGTAAGGAATAATTTTAAGTTTAAGAGAAACTATATAGTATAAATAGTAAGAAAGATTAACTTTCTATTAAACTTCCTTTTTCTTAATTATTTAACAATTAAAAAGTAGGCTTTACTAAATTTTAGCAAGATAAATTTTTTAAAATAAATGATATTAGTTGAAATAAAATGATAAGTGATAAATAAAATAATTTAATTTGGTATAAAATTTTATTTTGATAAAGACACTTGATTTATAATATATCTAGCATATACTCTAAAATTCTAGCAATAATTTATTTGATTTTAACTTGAGTGAAGTTTTTAATTAATGCAACTAATCTCAAAATACTTAAATAAAATTAGTATATGATAGATTTAAGTAAACTAGTAAGCTTTTAATTAAAAAGAGAGACCTCGCAAATAAGAAAATAATTTCAGCACAATAAATTAATTTGAAATGCTTAAAATATACTTCTAAAATAGATTTAAGAATAAAAGATCTTTAAAATGAGACTATGGAAGAAATATTTCAAGAAGCCAAAAGAAATTTATAGGAAGATAAGAATTTTTAATAAGTTGAAATAAATCCTACAAACTATCACAAGAATTTTTGACAAGAAAAAGATTGAAGAAACTTTGATGTGAAAAACTTAGACTTTGATGTCCAAAGACTAATCCACCAAAAAGTATAAATTGGAAATAATGAATAGATGGTGAAAATAGTATAAACAACTAAAAAGGGATTAAAATCAAGAAAATAAACTCAAGTAATTTGATAAAGCTTACTTAGTTGAAGATGTTGAAGCTTTCAAACCAAGGTTTGATCTTGCAATATTTGGAGAACACTTGGAAGGAAAATCTATGAAATTTTCTCTTAGATTTGCAAGAGGGATTTTGAATTTGAATGAGGGATGCTTTCATGAAGAGAATGAGGGCTATTTATAGGCAAGAAGGTTATTTTGAATTATTTCAAAAAAATATTATTCTAACATCATTTTATCATATAATAATTTAATATTAAATAAAAATATAATTTATATTAAATAAATATTAAATTTAAATAGCCAAAATTCAGCTATTCACATGGGCAAGTCAAAAATAATCAAATATGCTTTTAATATATTCAAAGCATGTTGCATGCATTCATTATTAAAATTGGCTTATGTTTGAAAAGTCATAATAAATTCAATTTTAATCAAATGTGGGTCATGTAACCTATCAAATTAAAGAAAAATAATCAAAGGAATCTGTTGGAGATGAAATAAGATATATAGTCTTTTATTATAAAATGACTTTGGCTAAATTACAAAATTCCACATATTTTTCTTAATTTTGAAATATGACATTTAAATATTATGATATAATTTATATATAATCATACATATGTTAGTTATCGTATAACCTTAAAATTAAATTAAAATATTTAATTATATTAAGTATTTAAACTAATTACACTTAATAGTCATGATTTTTTACCATTTATTATTTTGATAATTCAAATGCTATGTATGAAACATATAATTGAATGTTAATTAGTCAGAGATTTATATAAATTATCCTCATTATCATTATTTAAAATAAATAAAAATAATATGTTAAGTTGTGAGCAAATTGATTCATGCCAATGAACTCATATGAATTTCTAAGATAGTTACAAATGCTTATAACCTAAAATATTGTATCTTGAGCTTCACATTATCCATTTTGATCTATCTTTCATTTTTCTATTATTGCAATTTCCTCAAACATATTGTGAGATGTTTTGGATATGTAATTAGCAATTAATATATCTAAAACACATAAAACATACATTAGAAATCCACGCGTTCATTTATTATCATCAAAATTGATTGAATTGAACATGAGGGTCATTAAGCCAACAATCTCCCCCTTTTTAATGATGACAAATTAATGTTGGGTATTTATTTTGATGAAGGTGCAAATTGACCATTCATCATAGTTTTTGAAAGAAAATTTTCTTCTAAAAAAATTTTAGCATAAGAGATGGATAATGTTGCTCCCCTTAAATGTATGCTTGAAATAGACTTAATGCTAACCAACATTTTACTCTTCTTGCCCTTTTGACAACATCAAAAGTGAGAACAAACTACATATAATTTTAAATATTAGGATCTAACATTGAGCATGCATCTTAAAGTACAAAAATGTTCTTCTTGTAATGGTTTTGTAAAATATCTGCAATTTGTAAATCAAGACTAATGAAATTAATATTAACATCACCTTTCAAAACATGATCCTTAAAAAATGATGTCTAATTTCTATATGCTTGGTCTGTGATTGCGGATAGGATTTTGGTCAAACTAATAGCACTAGTATTATCACTAAACTAGAATGTGATCTTGCTTAATACCAAAATCTTTTAATTATTTCTTTAACCAAAGGACCTGAGCAATACAACTTCCGAAGTATCACTGAAGTGGATAAAGCTACATAATTTTGTTTCATGGATGACCTAGACACAAGTGATGATCTTAAATATTGGCATGTTCCTGATTTGCTTTTTCTATTTACTTTACTTCCAACAAAATTAGCATCAGAATAACCACCCAAATTACATGATAAAGAATTTTTAGGATACCATAAACCTAACATAGTAGGGCCTATTAAATACCGTAAGATATGCTTGACTGCTATTAAATGAGATTCTTTTAGTTTGGCCTGAAAATGAGCACAAAAACAAATATCAAACTTAATATCAAGTCTACTAGCAGCAAGGTATAAAACTGAACCTATCATACTCCTATAAAGTTTTTGATCAACAGATTTTCCTAATTCATCTAAATCTAATTTTGTAGATGGGCTCATAAGAGTTTTACTAGATTTAAATCTTTTCATGTCAAACCTCTCAAGCAATTCATTTGTGTACTTGATTTGATAAATGAATGTGCCATTTTTTTGTTGCTTCACTTGAAGACCTAAGAGAAATTAAGTTCTCCCATCATACTCATTTCAAACTCTTAAGACATCAAAGATGAGAACTCATGGCACAAGATTCATTTATACTTCCAAATAATATGTCATCTACATACACTTGTACCATAATCAAATCATCATATATGCTCTTAAAGGAATAAGGTGGTATCTACTCTACCCTTTCTAAATCCATGATTTATCAAATAGTTACTTAACCTATCATACCAAGCACGAGGAGCCTATTTTAAACCATATAAGGCTTTCTTTAATTTATACACATGATTTGGACAATCAAGGCTCTAAAATCTAGGTGGTTGCTCTACAAATACATCTTGGTCAATAAATCCATTCAAAAATGCACTCTTGACATCCATTTGAAAATGTTTAAATCGCTAAAATCATTATAAGTAAAGAGTAACCTAACAACTTCTAGTCTTGCTACGGGTGCAAAAGATTCTTCAAAATCTATACCTTCAACATGTATGTACCCTTGTGCAACTAACCTAGCTTTATTTCTAACAATACAACTTCAATCATCTAGCTTATTCCTAAAGACCCATTTTGTTCCAATGATATTTTGATCTTGGGGTCTTGGGACTAATTCCCAAACATCATTTCTTACAAATTGATTCAACTCCTCTTCCATAACAATAATCCAAAAATTATCTTTTAATGTTTCTTCTAACTTTCTAGGTCCAACCTTGGATAAAAATGTTGAATGATCTACAACCTCTCTACTATGTCTTCTAGTCATAACTCCTTTTGAAGGATCTTTTATAATTAGTTCCTTTGGATGATTTTTATTATATTCCCATTCTTTAGGCAATGAATCACCCACATCATATTCTAAAGATATTTTATTAAAATTATCAATCTCTTCATCAATCACTTCATTTCTAATGGGATCAATTAAATTTTCATCAAAAATAACATGTATTGATTCTTCTTCAATCATTTTTCTCTTATCGAAAACTCTATAAGCTCTACTAGAAAGAGAGTATCCTAAAAAATACCATCATCTGATTTGCAACCAAACTTAGCTAAATGCTCTTATCCATTATTTAAAATAAAGCATTTACATACAAATACATGAAAGTGCTCAATCTTAGGCTGCTTACCAAAAAACAATTCATAGGGTGTCTTCTTCAAAATTGGTTTAGAATAGATCCTATTCATCACATAGCATGCAATATTTACTACTTCCACCTAAAAATATTTTGGCAATTTATACTCATCAAGCATAGATCTACTTAATTCAATTAATATTCTATTTTTTCTCTCTACTACTCCATTTTATTAAGGAGTTCTAGGTGCAAAAAAATTATGTCTAATCCCATGTTCATCACAATAATCCTCAAATAATTTATTTTCAAATTCTCCACCATGATTAGTTTGAACCCTATTAATCAAAAGGCCTTGTTCTCTTTGAATATATTTAGAAAACTTTCTAAACTCTCCAAAAACATCATCTTTGTAAGTTACAAACAAAACCCAAGTATATCTAAAAAAATCATCAATAATCACAAAACCATAATTTTTTCCACCTAAGCTAGTGGTGCTAATTGGACCAAATAAATCCATGTGCAACAATTCTAGAGGTCTAAAAGTAGAAACAATATTTTTAATTTTAAATGAGCTCTAGAATGCTTACCATAAATACAAGCATCACAAACATAGTTTAAATGAAAATTTAATTTAGGCAATCCAACTACTAAATCAAGTTTCGCAATTTTATTGAGTGTGTGCATGTTAATATGACATAGTCTCCTATGCCATAACCATATATCATCATGAGTGCTTTTAAGACAAAGTAAATTCAAATTCACATCATGAAAGCTATCTAAATCAATGACATAAATGTTATTATGTCTTTATCCTAATAACAAAACATTTTCATTATTTTTTATAATACAATATTATGCATGAAATACTACATTCAAACCTTTATCACATAACTGACTAATAAAAATTAAATTATTTTTAATCCTTCTACTAGAAAACCTTTATCTAAAGTGATGGAATTCTTACAAATAGAACCAATGCTAATGATCTTTCCCTTTGCATTATCTCTATATGTAACAAATCCTCCATCACTTGATTCTAAAGTTGTGAATTTATCTTTATCTCTAGTCATATGTCTTGAACATCTACTATCCAAGTACCACATGCCTTCTTTGATTTTTCTTTAAAGGCATTCCTCTTGAGAATCTAAGTCAGATTCTCCATTTTCCATAACACATATGTTAACCTCTTCATCGAATGAGCAAGTACTTGATTAATTTGAATCTAGATTGGCCCATAAAGCCTTCTTCTTCTTCTTCTTCTTATGGTACTTTTTCTTCTTCATATTTTTTTTTCTTTCCACATCAATCTCTTTCTTCTTTAATTCAAGAAGATCTAGACAATCACCTCTTATATGTTTAGGCTTTTTACAATGGTAGCAAATGATCCCTTCACTTGTAGGAAATGTCTTAGTTTAAAATTTATAGCTTTTATATTTTTTTAAATCTTTGATTCTTCTTCCTTAGCAAGTTCCCAAGCCTTTTGGATAGCATGACCACCTCATCACTATCACCATCTGAGCTTGAGGTGTTATGCTCATCACTATCATCAACTGGTAATGCAATGGCTTTTCCTTTGTCCTTCTCACTTTTTGCTGATTTATCCATCTTATCCCTTTGAGCAATAACCTGTTCATGTGCTATCAAAGTACCCAAAAAATTGATCAATTTGATAAGTAGATAAAATTCCTTTGCTTACTAATAGCTGTTAGTTTAGTTTCCCATTCTTTTGGAAGACATCTAAGATTCTTATAGACTAAATCTTGATTCCTATATGTTTTTCCAAGAGAATGCAATGTGTTAATTATTTTCATGAATCTAGTATACATATCGAAATAGATTCGAGAGACATATGAAATAACTCATATTCATGAACAAGTTTGTTTATGTGAGCATCTCTAACTTTAGTAGTTCCTTCATAAGTTATAATGAGTTTATCCCAAATTTCTTTTGTTGAAGTTAACATAGATATTTTTATGTAATCATCAGGTAATAAAGCACAATGTAAAGTATTACAAGCCGTAGCATTCAATTCATCAAGTTCTCTTTTAGCTACATTCCATTCCTCAAAAGGCTTTTTTACTTTAATGTCATTTAATTCTACTGTGGGTGTATGATATTGATGTGTCAACATATACCACATGCGTGCATCTTGACCTCTTAAAAATGTACTAATTCTATTTTTTTCAATAATCAAATGATACACTATCTAAAAATGGAGGTCTATAAGTGGATTGTCCCTCTTGTAAGGAACCCTTTGGAAAACCTTATGCTATAGTGAAAAGATCTACCCTTGGATGTTCAGCCAATAAAAGAGCCTAAGCTCTGATACTAATTATGAGTCACTATTGCCCCCAAGAGGGAGTGAGGTGAATTGGATGATATTAAAATTTTAAAAGTTAAATCTTTAATTTTAAGTTTTAGTAGAAAATTACTTTTTGATTTTATAATAACAAGATACAATTCTTGATGCAATAAAAATAAAAGTACAGTAAAGTAAAGGGAGATAATAGGCACACAATTTTGTGGTTCGGCCAAACCCCAAAATCAGCCAACATCCACGCCTAGCCACCCCTAGCTAGGAATCCACTAAATGCAAAATCTCTTATAAATAGTACTCTCCTATAATGGGACAAGGACAAGCCCTACAATAATTGGTAATCTACTACAAAGGGGCGACTACAACCCCAATATAAATTTTACATCACGAAAAGAAAAATACAAAATAATAAAGTTTGATAAAATATCTCTCTCACAAATATACCAAGTTATTCAATTAAAGTGATCTCACACTTATAAATGATCACTTTACAATTAATTTGGCAAAATATAATGCTCACTTAATTTTAATAAAAAATATTAAATAAATATCTGAATGTGATCTTGCCAAGATGTTTATGTTATTATAACTTGTAAAATAATATAAAAATTATTTTAAAATAAATTCACAATAGTTTATTGCACAATAAATTAAATTTTAGTAAGGAATAATTTTAAGTTAAAGAGAAACTATAACTAGTATGTATATAATAGTTTAAGAAAGATTAACTTTATACTAAACTTCCTTTTTCTTAATTATTAAACAATGGAAAAGCAAGCTTTACTAATTTTTAGTAAGATAAAATTTTTAAAATAAAGGATATTAATTGAAATAAAATGATAAGTGATAAATAAAATAATTTAATTTTTTATAAATTTTTATTTTGATAAAGAAACTTGATTTTTAACAGATCTAGCATATACTCTAAAATTTCAGAAATAATTTATTTTATTTTAACTAAAATGAAGCTTCCAATTAGTACAACTAATCACAAAATACTTAAATAAAATTAGTATATGATAGATTTAAGTAAACTAGTAAGTTTTTAATTAAAAAGAGAGATCTAACAAATTTAAAAATAATTTTCACAGAAAAAATTAATTTGAAATGCTTAAAAATATACTACTAAAATAGATCTAAGAATCAATGATCTTTCAATTAAGACTAATAAAGAAATATTTCAAGAAACCAAAAGAAATTTGTAGGAAGGTTAAAATTTGAGCAAGTTGACATAAATCCTACAAAGTATCACCAGAGTTTTTCATAAAAAAATGATTGAAGAAACTTTGATGTGAAAAACTTAGACTTTGATGTCCAAAGACTAATCCACCAAAAAGTATAAATTTGAAAGAATAAATAGATGGTGAAAATAGTATGAACAACTAAAAAGGGATTAAGATCAAGAAAACAAACTTAAGTAATTTGAGAAAGCTGGCTTAGTTGAAGATGTTGAAGCTTTCAAATCAAGGATTAGATCTTGCAATATTTGGAGAACACTTGGAAGGAAAATCTAGGAAATTTTCTCTTAGATTTGCTAGAGGGATTTTAAATTTGAATGAGGAATGCTTTCATCAAGAGAATGAGGGCTATTTATAAGCAAGAAGGTCATTCTAAATTATTTCAAAAAGTATATTATTCTAACATCATTTTATCATATAATAATTTAATATTCAATTAAAATATAATCTATATTAAATAAATATTAAATTTAAATAGCCAAAATTTGGCATTTCACATCGGTAAGTCAAAATAATTAAATATGGCTCTTAATATATTCAAAGCATGTAGCATGCATTCATTATTAAAATTAGCTAATGTTTGAAAAGTCATAATAAATTCAATTTTAATAAAATGTGGGTAATGTATCCTATCAAATTAAAGGAAAAAAAATCCAAGGAATCCGTTGGAAATGAAATGAGATATAAATTCCTTGATTATAAAATGACTTTTGATAAAATACAAAATTCTACATATTTTTGTTAATTTTGAAATATAACATTTAAATATTATGATAAAATTTATATATAATCATACATATGTTAGTTATCACTAAGCCTTAAAATTAAATTGAAATATTTAATTATATTTAGTATATAAACTAATTACACTTAATAGTAATAATTTATTATCATTTATTATTTTGACAATTCGAATGCTATGTATGAAACATATAATTGAATGTTAATTAGATAATGATTTATATAAATTAACTTTAATATCATTATTTAAAATAAATAAAAATAATATGTTAAGTTGTGAGCAAATTCATTCATGCCAATGAACTCATATTAATTTCTAAGATAGTTATAAATTCATATAACCTAAAATATTGTATCTTGAGCTTCACGATCCATTTTGATCTATCTTTCATGCTTCTATTCTTACAATTTCCTCAAACATATTGTGAGATGTATTGGATATGTAATTAGCAATTAATATACTTGAAACATTTAAAACATACATTAGACATCCAAGCATTCGTTTATTATAATCAAAATTGATCGGATTGAATATGAGGCTCATTAAGCCAACAAACCCTAAACCCTAAACCCTAAACACTAACCCTAAAATCCAAACCCTAAACCTAAACCTAAAGTACTAAATAAATTAATAAAATAAATCTAAACAATAAGAATGGGCAGAACCTTGACGATAGGAACATCACCATCAACCAGGCTCAGTCTAGATCTGGCAATTGAAGCGAAGGTGGAGGTAGCAATCATTGTAGTGGTGGTGGGGATGGAGGTCTGGTGGATATGGAGGTGGTGGTCGAGTAGTGGTGGCTATTGTGGCGAGGAGCAACGAGGTTCTTGGGGGTGGTAGAGGGACAGATCGGGATATGATGGTGGATTTTGCTACTGAGATGGTTCGATGGGAACTAGAGAAACTAAAGAACGCCGATGTCAAACGATATGGAACAATGTCTTTATAGTAGAGACGGTTCTAGTATCTAGCATTTTGATTTGCTCTATGCATGCCCATCTTTTATTTATGTCATCACTTGTGTCTTAGAAAACTTGGTGTGTTACTTGGATGATGAAATTGAAAAGAAGAAATGTTGAATCTAAATTTGTTCTCTGTAAAAAAAAAACAAAAACTAAAAACCCTAACCCTTAAACTAAAAACTGAACCCTAAACCCTAAAATCTAAAAACCCTAAACCCTAATCCCTAAACAAAAAAATGCTAAACCCTAAACCCTAAACCCTAAACCATAAAACCCTATACACTAAACCCTAAACCTACAAACCTAAACCCTAAAAAACCTTAAATCCTAAACCCAAACCCTAAACCTTAAACCTTAACACTAACCCTACATCCTAAATCCTAAAACCCTAAACCTTAAACCCTAAACTAACCAAAAACCCTAAACCCTAGAGCTTAGGCCCTAAACCTTAAACCCTAAATCCTAAATGAACCCTAAACCCAAGGCTAACCCTCAACCCTAGTCTCATAACCCTAAAAACACTAAATCCTAAGCCTTAACACTAAACCCTAAATAATAAACCCTAAACCCTTAACACTAATCCCTAAACCATAAACCCTATACCCTAACCCTACACCCTAAACCCTAAAAGCCAAAACACTAAAACCCTCAACCCTATTCCATAAACCCTAAAAACCTAAGAACTTAAACCTAAACTAAATAAAACCTAAAAATAAAATAAATAAATAAAACTAAACCTAAATAAAATAAAAAATATAATAAAATAAAAACATAAACTAAAACTTAAACCTAAATAAAATTAAAAAATAAAATAAAATAAAAACATAAACATAAACTAAAACCTAAACCTAAAATAAAATAAAATAAAATAAACTAATAAAAAGAAACTAAAATAAATTAAATAATAACCTAAACTAAACTAAAAAAAATAAATAATTATAAAAATAAAAAAAATAAATCAAATAAACACTAAACATAATATAGAAATAAAATAAACCTAAAATTAACCAAAAATAAAATAAAATAAAAACTAAATAAAAAATTAAATCAAAAAAATAAACCTAAAAATAAAAGTTAAAATTAAATAATAAATAAAACCTAAACCTTAAACTAAAAAAAACTAAACCTAAAATAAAAATAAAATAAACAAAATAAAATAAACCTAAACTTAAACTAAAATAAATTAAACCTATCCTAAACCTAAAGTAAACTAAAACTAAAAATAAACTAAATAAAATAAATTAAACTTAAAAAAAAACTAAACCTAAACTGAAAAATAAAACCTACAAATAAACCTAAAATAAAGACCTAAAACCTAAACCTAAAAAATTAAAATAAAAACCTAAACCTAAACCTAAAAATAAAAAATAAAACCTAAGCCTAAAAAATAAAATAAAAATATTACTCGACTAAAAAATAAACCTAAACCTAGAAAGATAAACTAAAATAAAAAACCTAAATAAAATTAAATAAACCTAAATAAAATAAACAAACTAAATAAGAAATAAACATAAATAAAAATTAAAAATAAAATAAACTAAATAAATAAAAATAAACCTAAACCTATTGGTTTACTTAATTTAAAAGAAAAAAAACCCTAAACCCTATGCTAACCCTAAAACCTAATCCCTAAACCTTAAAAACCCTAAACCTTAAAGCCTTTAGCCTAAACCCTAAACCCTAACCTTAAACCCTAAAACCCTAACCCCTAAAACCGTAAACCCTAAACCCTAAAAACCCAAAAACCTAAACCTAAACTAAGGAAAACTTAAAAATAAAAAATATAAAAAAACCAAAACTTCAATATAATACAAAAATAAAATAAAATAAAAACCTTAACTAAAACCTAAACCTAAACCTAAAAATAAAATAAATTAAATGAATAAAAATAAACTAAAATAAAATAAATAAAAACCTAAACAAAACTAAAAAATAAAATAAACCTAAGAATAAAAAACCTAAATAAAAGAAAAACTAAATATAAAATAAAAATAAAATAAACTTAAAATAAAATAATATAAAAACTAAATAAAATCCTAAACCTAAAAAATAAACCTAAAAATAAAACCTAAAAATAAATAAAAAGTAAAACTTAAACTCTAAACCAAAACAAGAATCCTAAACCTAAGATAAAAATAACATAAACTTAAAGTTAAACTAAATTAAAATAAACTATAATAAATAAATCCTAAACCTAAACATAAATTAAATAAAATAAAATAAACTAAAAATAAGCCTAAACCTAAACTAAAAAATAAAAAAAAAATAAACCTAAAATAAAAACCTAAAAACTAAACCTAAACCTAAACCTAAAATATAAAAATAAAACATAAACCTAAAAAAATAAAATAAAAATAAAACTGAAATAAAAAATAAACCTAAACCTGAGAAAATAAACTAAACTAAAAAAAATAAACTAAAATAAATAAACCTAAAATAAATAAACTAAAGTAAATAAAAGAAAAATATAGTAAACTAAAATAAATAAAATATAAACTAAATAAGCATGAACCTACTAGTTTACTTAATTTAAAAAAAATCACAAACCCTAAATCCTAAACCCTAAACCCTAAACCTTCAACCATAAACCTACAACCCCAAACCCTAAATCCTAAAAAACCCTAACCCTAAACCCTAAACCCTAAACCCTAAACCCTATAACCTAAACCCTAAACCCTAAACCCTAACCCTAAACCCTAAACCTTAAACCCCAAACCCTAAACCTAAACATAAAGTAATTAAATAAATTAAAAAATAAACCTAAACCCTAAAACCTAATAAACCTAAACTCTAAGAATGGGCAGAACCTTAATGGCAGGAACATCACCGTCAACCAGGCTTAGTCTAGAATTGGAGGCGAAGGTAGAGGTCATGGTTATCACAATGGTGGTGGAGAATATAGAGGTGTTAGTAGATATGAAGGTGGTGTTCGGAGTACTGGTGGTTATGGAGGTGGGAGGAGCGATGGAGGTTACAACTGTGGTGGTGGTGGAGGGAGAGATCAGGGATATGATGGTGGATTCTGCTACTCGAGAGGCTAGGGTTCTTATGGTTGGAACTACATAAACGGAAGAACAGATGATCTGATCTGCTACTTAGGGAATTGTGACTTTACAGTATAGACGGTTCTAATTATCAGAGTTTTTGATTGGCTTTATGCGCTCATTTTTTATCTATGTCGCTTATATCTTCAAAACTTGGTGTTACTTGGTTGATGAAATCAAAAAGAAGAAATGTTGAATCTGAATTTATTCTCTATTAAGAAAACACCAAATACACTAAACCTTAAACTAAAACCTGAACCCTAAAACTAAAACCTAAACTCTAAACCCTAAACCCCAAAAACCCTAAACCCTAAACCCTAAAAAGTTAAAAACCTAAACCTAAACTAAATAAAACCTAAATATAAAATAAATATAAAAACATAAACCAAAATAAAATAGAAATAAAAATAAAATAAAAACCTAAACTAAAACCTAAACCTAAACCTAAAAAGTAAAATAAAAAATACAAACTAAACTAAAATTAAATAAATAAAAACCTAAACTAAACTAAATAAAATAAAAAACCTAAATAAAATAACAACTAAAACGAAATTCAAAATAAGGTAAACCTAAAATAAAATAAAATAAAAACTAAGTAGAAACTTAAACATAAAAAATAAACCTAAAAATAAAACATAAAAATAAATAAAAAATAAAGCCTAAACCCTAAACTAAATAAAAATAATCTATAGCTAAAATAAAAATTAAATAAACCTAAACGTAAAGTAAAATAAACTAAACTAAAATACATAAAACCTAAACCTAAACCTAAAATAAATTAAACCTAAACCTAAACCTAAACTCTAAATAACTAAAAATAAACCTAACCATAAAAATAAAAAATAAAATTAAACCTAAAAAATAAAATAAAAAGAAAACTAAACTAAAAAAATAAACCTAAACTAAAAAAAACCAAATAAAAAAATAACTAAAATGCATAAAACTAAAATAAATAAACTAAACTAAATAAAAGTAAATAAATAAAACTAAATAAAAAAATAAAATTAAAAAAAATAAATAAAAAATAAACTAAATAAACCTAAACCCTAGAACCTACAACCCTACACCCTAAACCCTAAACCCTAAACCCAAAACCCTTAAAACCTACAAAGATAAACCTAAACAAAATAAAACCTAAAAATAATATTTATAATAAAAACTAATCCTAATAATATAATATAAATAAAATAAAATAAAAATTTAAACTAAAGCCTAAACCTAAACATAAAAATAAAATAAAATAAAAATAAAAATAAACTAAAAGAAAATAAATAAAAACCTAAACTAAACTAAATAAAATAAAATAAACCTAAGAATAAAAACTTATATAAAATAAAAATTAAATGTAAAATTAAAAAAATAAACCTAAAATAAAATAAAATTAAAACTAAATAAAAACCTAAGCCTAGAAATAAAAACTAAAAATAAATAAATAAATAAAACCTAAACCCTAAACTAAAAAAAAAAACTAAACCTAAAATAAAAATAAAATAAACCTAAACTTAAACTAAAACAAACTAAACGAAAATAAATAAAACCTAAACCTAAACCTAAAATAAACTAAATCTAAACATAAACCTAAACTAAATAAAATAAAATAAACTAAAAATAAACCTAAACCTAAACTAAAAAATAGAACCTAAAATAAACCTAAAATAAAAACCTAAAACCTAAACCTAAATAATTAAAATAGTAAGGTAAACCTAAACCAAAAAAATAAAAAATAAAACCTAAACCTAAGAAATATATTAAAAATAAAACTAAATTAAAAAGTAAACCTAAACCTAAACCTAAAAAATTAAGTAAAATAAAAAACCTAAACTAAAATAAATAAACCTAAAATAAATAAACTAAACTAAATAGAAAAAATAAACCTAAATAAAAATAAAAATAAATTAAACTAAAATACATAAAAAATAAAGTAAATAAATGTAAACCTAAACCTAAACCCTAAACCCTAAACCCAAAACCCTAAGACTAACCCTAAACCGTAAACCCTAAACCTACAACCCTAAACTCTAAACCCTAAACCTTAAATGCTAAAACCTAAACTAACCTTAAACCACAAACCCCTAAACCCTAAACCCTAAACCCTAAACCATAGACCCTAAACACTAAACCCTGAACCCTAAACCCTAAACCCCAAACCCTAACCATAACCCAAAAACTTAAACCCTAAACACTAAACCCTAAACCCTAAACCCTAAACTAACCCTAAACCCTAAAGCACAAATCCTAAACCCTAAAATAACTCTAAACCCTAAGCTAACCCTAAACCCTAAACCCTCAAAACCCTCCACCCTAAAGCCTAAACACTAAACCGTAAACCCTAGACACTAAACCCTAACCCTAAACCTTAAACCCTTAAACCCTAAACCCTAAAACCCTAAACCCTAAACTCTAAACCCTAAAAACCTAAAAACCTGAACCTAAACTAAATAGAACTAAATAATAAAATAAATCAATAAATAAAATAAAATAAAAATTTAAACTAAAAACCTAAACCTAAACCTAAAAATAAAAAAATAAGAATAAACTAAAATAAAATAAATAAAAACCTAAATTAAACTAAAAAAAATTAAATAAACTTAAGAATAAAACACCTAAATAAAATTAAAAATAAAAGTAAAATAAAAATAAAATAAACCTAAAAATAAACTAAAATAAAAACTAAATAAAAACTTAAACCTAAAAAATAACCTTTAAAATAAAACTTAAAAGTAAATGGAAAATAAAACCTGAACCCTAAATAAAAAGAAATTGCTAAACCTACAATAAAAATAAAAAAACAAAATAAAATAAACCTAAACATAAATTAAAATAAAATAAATAAAACCTAAACATAAACCTCAAATAAGCTAAACCTAAAAATATACATAAACTAAATAAAATAAAATAAACTAAAAATAAACCTAAACCTAAACTAAAAAAATAAAACCAAAAATAAAAACCTAAAACCTATACCTAAAAAGTAAAACCTAAACCAAAAAAATAAAATTAAAATAAAACTGACCTAAATAATAAACCTAAACCTTAAAAATAAACTAAAATAAAAAAACCTAAACTAAAATAAATAAAACTAAAATAAATAAACTAAAATAAATAAATATAAAAATAAATATAAATTAAAACAAAAAATAAAATAAACTTAAATAAATAAAAAATAAACCAAATAACTTGGTTACCTAATTTTAAAAAAAAATCCTAAACCTTATATCTTAAACCCTAAACCTTAAACCCTAAACCATGAACCCTAAACCTACAACCCTAAACTCTAAGCCCTAAACCCTAAAACACTAAACCCTAAACCCTAAACCCAAAGCCTTAAAACTTCAAACTCTAAACCCCAAATGCTAAACCCTAAAACCTACAACCCTAAACCCTATACCCCAAACCTTAAACCCTAAACCCTAAACACTAAACTAACCCTAAACCCTAATCCCTAAACTAACCATAAACCCTAAGAATAGGCAGAACCTTGATGGGAGGAATATCACCATCAACTAGGCTCTGTCTAAATTTATCATTGGATCCAAAGGCAGAAGCGGCAATTATCACAGTGGTGGTGGGGGTTTGGAGGTGTTGGTGGATATGGAGGTCATAGAGCACCGGTGGTTATGGAGGTGGGCGGAGTGACAAAGGTTACAACCGTGGTGGTGGTAGTGGGAGAGGTCGTGGATATGGAGGATCCCACTACCGAGAGGTGGGGTGGTTCTGATGAGAACTAGAGAAACTGATGAACGACCGATATAATCTATTGCTTATGAAACAATGTATTTACAATAGAGATGGTCCTACTTATCTAGGTTTTCTGATTTGCTCTATGGGTGCTCATTTTTTATCTATGTCGTCACTTGTGTCTTAGAAAACTTGGCGTGCTACTTGGTTAATGAAATCCAAAAGAAGAAATGTTGAATATGAATTTGTTCTCTGTATCTAAAAAAAACCTTAAACCCTAAACCCTAAACCTTAAGCTAAAACTTTAATCCTAAACCTAAATCCTAACCCTAAAACCTAAACATTAAACCCTAAACCCTAAACCCTAAACCCTAAATCCTAAACCTTAAATCCCTAAACCCTAAACCCTAAACTCAAAACCCTAAAACCATAATCCCTAAATACTAAAATCTACAACCCTAAACCCTAAACCCTAAACTAACCCTAAACCCTAAGCCTAAACTAACCTAAACCCTAAACCCTAAACACTCTAACCTAAACCCTAGACCTTAATAAAGATGTCATTGGAGTAGATCTAAAGAATGACCTAATCTAACATAGTTATGGTAGCTAATGAAAATTCCTTCAAGAGACTTTCCTTGACTATTAGAGATTTGACTACCCTAAACCCTAACCCTAGATCATATTATAATACCATATATTATAATATAATGTAGCATCATATATTTGAGCATGTAGTGATGTGTTTTTGGATGTTATAAGATCTTTTGAAATGTTTTAGTATGTTATGGTATCGTGCCCTATAGTCTATATTAATATAAATCTTAAAAATATTATTTTAATAAATCAGATAATGAAATTTGTTAAATTTGAAGTGGGAATTAGGTTGTAATAACGAAGGTGTGCTACGCCACTTGTAGTATAAAAAATAAGATTTTATGTTCAAAATAAATATTATATGTTGTAGCATAGTATAACATCATATATCATAATATATTATTCAATGCATTTTAAATTATTTTAGTATTTACTTCATGTAGTCAAGCCTACACTAGAATTATTTATAAAAATATTGATTTAGACTTTAAAATGGTAGAATTTGGCCAAATTCTTAAGTAGAGCATGGAATCATAATATATTATTTCAATTTAAAATATGTAAGTGATATGACAAAAATATATAGTTTCTATTATTTAGACTAATTTAATGATTCTGTTATGTTAAGCAATCCTTGTGATGTGATATGCAATAAAATAAAATAATATATTATAGTGTATTATAATATAAGATGCCATAACATAGTGTAGTATCATGCATTATAACATACTATTATGTATTACCGCTTATTGTTTAGCATATTTTAGTTTGTTATAGTACGGTATAATAGAGTTTGTACTAGTATAATTCATAAAAATTATGATTTATAGGCTGAGATGATAGGATTTGGCCATATTTAAGGTAAGCTTTAGGGAACATCATTGGGGGTGTGCTATGGTGTGTCATTTAATCAAAAGAATTGAATTTTTCATCCAAAATAAATATTCATTTTCAATCAAATTTTATAATTTTTTTTGCTTAAAGTGATTCATTTTAAGGTGTAATGTAAGATAATATATTATATGAAAGCATACTAAAATATAATCTACATAGCAATATAACTTCACATATATATGAATGTGGTGGAGTGTTACTAAATGTTATTGTACATTTTAGTATGTTTTACTTTTGTTATAATACATTAGGTCAAAACTCACAAAATGTTAATTTGAAGGTTAACATGGAAGAATTTGGCCAAATCCACAGCACACACCAAGAAGCAACACCAAAATTATGCTATTTTGTTCTATTTCTAATAGAAAATTAACAATTTTACAACCAAAATGAAAATTAAACAAAAATAAAACCTAAAACCTAAAAATGAAAACCTAAAAACCTAAACCTAAACTAAATAAAACCTAAAAATAAAATTAATAAAAAAACCTAAACCTAAATAAAATAAAAACCTAAACCTAAAATGAAAATTAAACCTAAACCAAAAATAAAAAATAAAAATAAAAACTAGACTAAAATAAAATAAATAAAAACTTAAACTAAACCAAAAATTAAAATAAACATAAAAATAAAAAGATATAAATAAAATAAGAACTAAACCTAAAATGAACATTAATTAAACGAAAAATAAAATAAAATAAAAAAAACCTAAACGAAACGAAACCGCACTAAAAGAAAAACCTAAACCTAAAATAAAAATAAAATAAACAAAATAAAATAAGCAAAAACTAAAATAAACTAAACTAAAATAAATTAAACATAAACCTAAACCTAAAATAAACTAAACCTAAACCTAAAACTAAACTAAATAATATAAAATAAACTAAAAACCTAAAACTAAACTAAAAAAAATAAAACCTAAAAATAAACCTAAAATAAAAACCTAAATCCTAAACCTAAAAAAATAAAATAAAAGCCTAAGCCTAAACCTAAAAATAAAAAATATAACCTAAACCTAAAAAATAAAATATAAATAAAACTAAACTAAAAAATAAACATAAACCTAACCTAAAGTTTAAAATAAACTAAAACAAAAATACTTAAACTAAAATAAATAAACTTAAAATAAATAAACTAAACTAAGTATAAAAAATGAACATAAATAAAAATAAAAAAATAAAAAACTAAAATAAATAAAAAATAAACTAAATAAACCTAAACCTACTGATTTACTTAATTTAAATTAAATTTTAAAAATAAATAAATAAAAACACTAAACCCTAAAAACCCTAAACCCTAAACCTTAAACTCTAAACCTTAAACCCTAAAGAACCCCAAACCATAAAAACCTAAATCCTAAACCCTATACCCTAAACCCAAACCCTAAACCCTAAACCCTAAACCTTAGACCTAAACACTAAGCCCTAAACTAAAACTCTAAAACCTAAACCCTAAACCTAAACTAATCCTAAACCCTAAGCTATCCCTACACCCTAAACCCTAAAATCCCTAAATCCTAAAGGCTAAAAACTATCCCTTAAACCCTAAACCCTAAACCTTAACCCCTAAAACCTAAACCCCAACCCAATGGAAGTTCGTGGATATGATGGTGGATATCGAGGTGGTTGTTATGGAGGCAGGATCTGGAGGTTGAGGATCTGGAGGTGCTAATGGATCTAAAGGTGCTAATGGATATGGAGATGGTAGTTATGGAAGCGGGAGGAGTGTTAGAGATTAAAATTGTAATGGTGGCGGAGGGATAGATCAGGGATATGATGGAGGATCCCGCTACTAGTGAGGCAAGGGTGGTCTGATGGGAGCTAAAGAAACTGAAGAATGGTTGATCCAATTTGCTACTTATGGAATTTTGTCTTTACATTAGAGATGATTCTAGGGTATTTGATCGCTCATGCATGCTCATTTGTTATGTATGTCGATCTTAGAAAACTTGGTCTGCTACTTGGTTGATGAAATCTAAAAGAAGAAATGTTGAATCAATTTCTTCTATTAAAAAATAATAAACCCTAAACCCTAAACCTAGATGAAAACCTAAACCCGAAACCTTAAACCCTAAAAACCCTAAAAACCATAAAAACCCTAAAATCCTAAATCGTAAACCCTAATCCTTAAACCCTAAAGCCTAAACCCTAAACCTTAAACCCTAAACTAACATAAACCCTAAACCCTAAACTAACCTAAACTCTAAATGCTAAGCTAACCTAAACCAGAACCTAAATTTAAACCCTAAATAATAAAGTAAAAAACCCTAAACCCTAAAATAATACCCAAACATAAAATAAAAATAAAAAAACATAAAATAAAATAAAATGAAAACTAGATAAAAATCTAAACCTAAAAAATAAATCTAAAAATAATAAAAAATAAAACCTAAACCTAAAATAAGCAAAATAAAATAAACCTAAACCTAAGCTAAAATAAATTAAATTAAAAAAATAAAACCTAAACCTAAACATAAAATAAACTAAACCTAAACCCAAACTAAAAAATAAAATAAACTAAAATAAACCTAAACCAAAGTAAAAAATAAAAAACCTAAAAATAAACTGAAAATAATAAACTATAACTTAAACCTAAAAAAATAGAACATAGACCTAAACCTAAACCTAAAAATAAAAAATAAAACCTAAACTTAAAAATAAAATAAAAATAAAACTAAACTAAAAAATAAGCATAAACCTACACATAAACCTATAAAATAAACTAAAATGAAAAACCTAAACTAAAATAAATAAATCTAAACCTAAATAAACCTAAAAATAAACCAAAATAAAATATTAAAATAAAATAAATGAAACTAAAATAAGAAATTAAATAAATTAAGTAAATCTAAACATACTGGCGTACTTAATTTAAAAAAAACCCTAAACCTTAAACACGAAACCATAAACTCAAAATCCTAAACCTAAACCCTAAAACTGACCCTAAACCCTAGACCATCAAACTACAACCCTAAACCAGCTACCCTACACCCTAAACCCTAAACTCTAAATTAACTAAAACCATAACCTAAACCTAAAACCTAAACCATAAAGACTAAACACTAAACCTTAAACCCTAAACCCTAAACTAACCCTAAACTCAAAGCTAACCCTAAACCCTATGTCGTAAACCCTAAAAACACTAAACCTTATACCCTAAATCTTGAACCTTAAAGCTTAATTCGTAAACCTTAAAGCCTAAAGCCTAAACTAACCCTAAACCCTAAGCTAACCCTAAACCCTAAACCCTAATACTTGACCTTAAATCAAAATGCTAAACCTAAATGTTGAAACCCTAAACCCTAAACCATAAACCTTAAACCATAAACCATAAACCATAAAAACCTAAAAACCTAAACCTAAACTAAATAAAACCTAAAAATAAAATAAATAAAAAACATAAACCTAAATATAATAAGAAAATATAATAAAATAAAAACCTAAACTAAAACCTAGTCCTAAAACTAAAAATAAAATAAATTAAAAAGTAAAAATAAATTAAAATATAATAAATAAAACTTAAGACTAACTAAATAATAAAATAAACATAAAAATAGAAAAACTAAATAAAATAAATAATAAATGTAAAATAAAAATATAATAAACATAAAATAAATTATAACAAAAACCTAAACCTAAAAAATAAACCTAAAAATAAATGAAAAATAAAACCTAAACCTAAAATAGAAAAACCTAAACCTATAATAAAAATAAAATAAATAAAATAGAATAAACCTAAACCTAAACTAAAATAAATAAAACCTAAACCTAAACTTAAAATAAACTAAACCTAACTCTAAACCTAGACAAAATAAAATAAAATAAAATAAACTAAAAATAAACCTAAACCTAAACAAAAAAATAAAGCCTAAAAATAAACATAAAATAAAAACCTAAAACCTAAACCTTAACCTAAAAATAAAAAAAAATAAAACTTAAACCTATAAAATAAAAATAACTCAACTAAAAAATAAACTTAAACCTAAACCTAAACCTAAAAGATAAACTAAAATAAAAAACCTAAACTGAAATAAATAAACCTAAAATAAATAAATTAAACTAAATAAAAAAATGTAAATAAAGCTAAAAATAAACTAAACTAAATAAATTTAAAATAAACTTAATATAGATAAACCTAAAACTAGTTTACTTAATTTTTTCTTTAAAAAAACTTAAACCCAAAATCCCAAACCCTAAACCCTAAACCCTAAATCTACAACTTTAAACCCTAAACCCTAAACTCCAAAACACTAAACTATAAACCTTAACTCTAAACATTAAACCCTAAAAGCATAAACTAAAACCCTAAACCCTAAAACCTAAAACCCTAAACCTAAACCTAAACATTAAACCCTAAACCCTAACCGTAAACCCTAAACCCTAAACCCCAAGCCCTTAACCTAAACTTAAAGTAACTAAATAAATTATAAAATAATCCTAAGCCCTAAAACATAATAAACTTAAAGCTAAACCAAAACCCTAAAAGTGGTAACCTTGATGACAAGAACATGACCGCCAACCGTGATCCCTAGAGGAGGTGGCTTATCATAGTGGTGGTGGGGATATGGATGTGCTAGTGAATATGGAGGTGATGGTCGAGTGGTTTTGGTGGCGAGGAGTGACGAGGTTACCATCGTGGTGACGGGAGAGATTGGGATATGATGGTGGATCCCGCTACTGAGAGGCGTGGTTTTGATGGGAATTGGAGAAATTGAAGAATGTCCAATCCGAAATGCTGCTTATGGAACTGTGTCTTTACAGTAGAGACGATTCTAGTTACCTAGGGTTTTGGATTTTCAATATGTGTGCTCATTTTTCAACTTTGTTGTTACTTGTGTCTTAGAAAACATGGTGTGTTACTTGGTTGATGAATTCAAAAAGAAGAAATGTTGAATAAGAATTTATTCACAAATAACAAAATAACCAAAAAACCTAAAACCTAAACTAAAAATTGAACCGTAAACCTAAAACCTAAACTAGAAACCCTAAACCCTAAACCCTAAAAACCGTAAACCTTAAACACCAAACCCTAAATCCTAAAACCCTAAACCCTAAACCCTTAACCCTTAACCCCAAACCATAAACCCTAAACCAAAAACCCTAAACCCTAAAAACCTAAAAGACTAAATGCAAACTAAATATAACCTAAAAATAAAAAAATAGAAAAACCTAAACATAAATAAAATAAAAAATACAATAAAATAAAACCCAAACTAAAATCCAAACCTAAACCTAAACCTAAACCTAAAAATAAAATAAAATAAAAATTAATAGCTAAATAATAATAAAATAAATAAAAACCTAAACTAAACTAAATAAAGTAAAATAACCTAAATAAAATAAAAACTAAACATAAAATATAAATTAAATAAAAATAAAATAAAATAAAATAAAAACTAAATAAAAACCTAAACCTAAAAAATAAACATAAAAATAAAATCTAAAAATAGAAAAATAAAATAAATCTAAACCCTAAACTAAAAAAAAACTAAACCTCAAATAAACAAAATAATATAAACCTAAACCTAAACCTAAAATAAACCAAACATAAACACTAAACAAAATAAAATCAAATAAATAAAAAATAAAACTAAACCTATAAAAATAAAACCTAAAAGTAAACTTAGAATAAAAAACATAAACCTAAACCTAAACCTAAAATAAAAATAAAACTAAACCTAAAATATAAAAAATAAACTAAACTAAAAGTAAACATAAACCAAAACCTAAACCTAAAACTAAACTAAAATAAAACCTAAACTAAAATAAATAAACTAAAGTAAATAAAAATAAAAAAATAAAGCTAAAAAAAATAAACTAAATAAACTAGTAAACCTAAACTTATTGTTTAATTTTAAAACCCTAAACCCTAAACCTTAAACCCTAAACCCCAAATCGTAAAACTAACCCTAAACCCTAAACCTGAAACCTACAACCCTAAACCCACAACTGTAAATCCTAAACCCTAAACCCTAAACCCTAAACCCTAAAACTCTAAAGCCTTTAGCCCGAAACCCTAAACAAAACCTAAGCACTAAACCCTAAACTAACCCTAAGCTAACCCCAAACCCTAAACCCTAAATCTTAAACACTAAATCTTCAAAACCCTAATCCATAAAGCTTAAAAACTAAACCTAAACCCTAACTATAAAAACCAAAAAACTTAAACCTAAATTAAATAAAAAAAACCTAAACCAAAATAAAAAATTAAAATAAAATAAAAACCTAAACTAAAACCTAAACCTAAAACAAAAAATAAAATAATATTAAAAATAAAAATAAACTAAAATAAGATAAATAAAAACATAAACTACACTAGAAAATAAAATAAACCCAAGAATAAAAAAATCTAAAGAAAATAAAAACTAAATGTAAAATAAAAATAAAATAAACCTATAATAAAATAATATAAAAACTAAGTAAAATCTAAAACCTAAAAAATAAACCCAAAAAAAAAAATAAAAAATAAAACCTAAACCCTAAACTAAAAAAAATTAAACCTAAAATAAAATAAAATAAATAAAATAAAATAATCGAACATAAACTAAAATAAATAACACCTAAACCTAAACTTAAGATAAATTAAACCTGAACATAAACCTAAACTAAATAAAATAAAATAAACTAAAAATAAACCTAAACCTAAACCTTAAAAAATGAAGTAAAAACCTTAACCTAAACCTAAACCTAAAAATAAAAAATAAAACCTAAACTAAGTAAACTAAAATAAAAATAAAACTCAAATAATCTAAACCTAAACCTAAGCTAAAAAAATTAAACCTAAATAAACCTAAAATAAAAACCTAAAACTTAATCCTAAAAAAATAAAATAAAAACGTAAACATAAACATAAAAATAAAGATAAAACCTAAACCTAAAAAAAACTCAACTAAAAAATAAACCTAAACCCTAAACCTAAAAAAATAAAATAAAATAAAACCTAAATTAAAATAAATAAACCTAAAATAAATAAACTAAACTAAAAAATAAAAAACCTAAATAAAAAAATAAAATAGATAAACCAAATTAACTAAACTCATTTATTTACTTAATTTTTTTAAAAAAACCTTAAACAACAAAACTAACCCTAACCCCTATACCTACAAAACTAAACTTACAATCCGAAACCCTAAACTCTAAGCCATAAACCCTAAACCCTAAACTCTAAACCTTAAACCCTAAAGCCTAAACCCTAACCCTAAACCCTAAACCCTAAAAGCATAAACTTTAAAACCCTAAACCCTAAACCCTAAACCCTAAACCCTAAATGCTGAACCCTAAACCATAACCCTAAACCCTAAACTCTAAACTCCAAACCCTAAACCCTAAACACCAAACCCTAAAGCTAAACTTAATGTAACTAAATAAATTAAAAAATAAACCTAAATCCTAAAACTAATAAACTTAAACCTAAAGCTAAACCCTAAGAATGGGTCAACCTTGACAACAGAACATCACTATCAACCAAGCTTAGTCTAGATCTGGGGGTTGAGGCAAAGGAGGAGTAGGCGATTATCTAAGTGGTGGTGGGGGATTTAGAGGTGCTGGTGGATATGGAGGTGGTGGTTGGAGCAGTTGTGGTTATGGAGGCAGGAGGAGCGACGAAGGTTACAGTCGTGGTGGTGGTGGAGGGAGAGATCGAGGATATGATGGTGGATCCCACTACTCGAGAGGCCAGGATGGTTCTAATGGGAACTAAAGAAATTGAAGAACGATCGATTTGATCTGCTGCTTATGAAACTGGTCTTTATAAGAGGATGGTTCTAGTTATTTAGCATTTTCTATTTGCTCTATGTGTGCTCATTTTTTATCTATGTTGTATCTTGTGTCTTAGAGAACTTGGGGTGTTACTTGGCTGATGAAATTAACAAGAAGAAATATTGAATATGAATTTGTTCTCTGTTAAAAAAACCAAAAACCCTAAACCCTAAACTAAAACCAGAACCCTAAACCTTAAACGTATACCCTAAACCCTAAACCCTAAACCTTAAAAATAAAAAAAAATAAAAAAAGCCCTAACCCTAAATTCTAAACCCTAAAACTAACCCTAAACCCTAAACCATAAACCCTAAAACCTTAAACTCCAAACCTGAAACCCTAAAAAGAAACTAATAAAACATGAAACCAAACTAACTAAAGTTAAAACTAATAAATAATAAACTAAAACTAATAAAACTAATAAACTAATACTAAAACTAAACTAAAACTAACTAATAACTAACTAATAAAACCTGATAAACTAATAAATAATAAACTAAAAACCTAATAATAACTAATAAAAACTAAAACTAAAAAAAAACTAAATAAAACTAATAATAAATAACTAATAACCTAAAACTAATAACTAATATACTAATAACTAATAAACTAAAAAAACTAATAAACAAACTAATAAACTAAACTAATAATAATAAAACTAATAAACTAAGTAACTAAACTAAATAAGAATAATAAACAATAATTAAAAAAATAACTAACTAACTAAACTAATAATAAAATTATCGAATAAGCTAACTAATAAATAATAAAATAACTAAACCCTAAACTCTAACTAAATAAATAAACTAAATAATAATAATAAAACTATTAATAATAAACATAAACTAATAATAATAATAGCAAACTAAAGAAAAAAACTAAACTAAAATAAAACTAATAATAAACCAACTATGTAAACTAATAATAATAATAAATAATAAATAACTAAAAAAAATTAAACCATAAACCAAACTAAAACCTAATAATAATAAACTAATAAACCTAAACCCATAACTAACTAATAAAACTAATAAACTAATAAATAAACTAACAAAACTAAACTAATAAAATAAACCACTAACTAAAAAATAACTAAAACCTAAATAATAATAAAACCATATACTAATAATAATAACAAACTAATAAGAACTAAACTAACTAACAATAACTAATAAATAAACTAAGATAAACTAAACCCCAATAAACAAATAAACTAAATAAACTAATAAACTAAACCTAACCCCCCGACTAAACTAAGCTAAAATAATATTAACTAAAACTAAAACTAATAAAACTAAACTAATAACTTAACTAAAACTAAACTAACTATACTAAACATAAAATTAATAATAAACTAAATTAAATTCCTCACACTTAGCAAATTACAACTCTAAAGCCTAGTTAGGACATACCACACAAGCTTTAATTCACGCACATTGGATTAAGTCACCATTTATAGATTTATGTTAGGGAGGTGTATGGTTTGATCTATGCTTGTTTTGCAATGTATTATTTAGACTAGATGTTAGGGTACATGTACATAGCCTGGATGTTAGGCTAATATTAGCAATCATGCTTTTGTAGGGGTTGTGCAGGCAGCTAAATAATAATATAAATTCTTTTTCTATGCGTTGCTTAGCCCTAAGCATAACCCACCTTAAGATAGGTGGGCTTGGTTACCCATGTGTGGAGTGCTAAGTCCAAATTATTCAAATAGTTTCTTGGGTTGTATGGTGTGTTTAGCTAACATTTGTTTTCTGTGTAGCTAGATTTACTTTCCTTCTTTTAATGTAATTTTGCATTAGGATTAGATGAGTATTATGAGAGATTAGGATGAGCATTGGTTATAAGACCAAGTCTTATGTACCATGTGATGCTTGGAGCAAGCATATCCAAATCAATCCAAAAAGAAGGAAGAAATAGAGAAAATTAAATGAATAAATGGAAGATCAAGAAATGAAGAAGAAAGAATGAAGAATGAAGACCTCCATAACATTCATCATTTGTAATTGTAATTATTATCTTGTAATCCAGGTTGTATAAGAGTAGAACTCAACTACCCACATTTTTTTCGGGATGTACGGTGGTACCCGATCGCATTGGCCTTTTATTCTATTGCGATAGCTTTATAAAAATTGTTTGATGTTTTGTTTAGCTTGTGCATTAGAAAAAGCATGCCTTTTCATAGTTTATTTATGATTGGTGATTGTTGAATGGCCTGGATGCAATTGAGCTCTTAGGATAAAAATAAATTTTTTATCCCATTAACAACTCATAACTAAACTTTTAAAATAACTCATAATCTCATATAAAAACATAGGCATTAAATCAAGATAGTAAAATATTTAGTAACCCCTTAGCTGGATGTTATATGTTTAATATCATGCATAATCATCTTGTTTCACTCTTGTTAAGAGAGGGCTTCCATCTTTGCTAGATAGAATGGGCTTAAACTTTGAGAGCCTATGATGGAAGAACACTGATTTCCCTTTGATTTGGCCCATAATCAACTTCTCATGCATTTAGGCAACCAAAATCCTATATCTTGTGTCAAAAAAAAGAGTCCTAAATTAAATAAAATTTGATAAGAATTTGCATTAGATTTAAGTCAGTATTCATACCCCTCATGCTCTAGTCTCTTAGGGAGTGGGTTTAAGGACTTAGTCTTTTTTCTAAATAATAACAACCTAGCCATCTCGCAAAAGCATATGACTTGCCTACATGGATTTAAAGCATAGGAGGAGTTAGTTGGCTGTCACTCCTGGAAATAATAAGTCTAGCAGTCGGGTGATTTATTCTCTCTTGTGGAGGTAAACCATATAACCACTTTCCCCTTAGATTTAGGTCATGCTTTGGCCCTCGCCAAAGTTCCCTAGATTTAGGATCTGAGGTTGCTATTTCCCTTATGCTACAATAAAAATCACCTCTGATTTCCACAATCTTGTATTGTGGAATTATAAGTCCTAGATTTCTAACAAAATTTCAAATCAAATAAATAAATCTCCTCAATTTAAATATATAAAGCCCAACCATAGGATAGATTGACTGCTCACTAGGTTTCTTAGTACCATGAGTACTCCTTCTCATCTCCTTTGGTTTAGATAATAACTCTTCCTTTTTGATCCATCCCACTTGATCTTCTAAAATACAACCAATTTATTGATAGTCCTATCTTTGAATTCTGACAATAATCGCCTACTTTAATCGAGAGTATTCTTAAGGGATTCATTTTTTTAAGATGTAATTAACTATGGGGGCTTGCCTCCATAGGAACTCAATGAACACTAACTTAAATAAACCTGCTTTTACTTTTTACATGTAAAGTATGGGAAAAATCTCTAGTATATTCGAAAATCCATCATGCCTTAGAGTCCTTATTAGACAGTTCGTTGTAGGTGGTGATTTCTATCTTTCGAGATAGTACACTATTCTTTGATGGCATGCCCAATCACCTCGATAAGTATATCCTCAGATCTATGTGTTGCCCCCTCACATATACACATATAAATGAAACTAAAAATAATCACCACAAAACCCTAAACCTTAAACCAAAAAACCCTAAACCATAAATCCTAAACCCTAAAACATACAACCCTAAACCCCAAACCTTAAACACTAAACCCTAAACCTTAAAAACCCTAAACTCTAAATTCTAAACAGTAAACCCTAAACCCTAAACCTTAAACTACAACCCTAAACCCTAAACCTGCAACACTAAACCCTAAACTTAAAACCATAAACCCTAAATCTAAACCTAAACCTAAAATAAACTACTAAAACCTAAACCCTAAAACTAAACCCTAAACCCTAAACCCTAAACCCTAAACACTAAACCCTAATCCCTGAACCCTAAACCCTAAACCCTAAAACCTTAAACCCTAAAACCCCAAACCCTAAACACTAAACCCTAAACCATAAACCCTAAAACCTAAAAACATGAACCTAAGCTAAATAAAACCTAAAAATATAATAAATAAAAAAACCTAAACCTAAATAAAATAATAAATTAAAATAAAATAAAAACCTAAATAAAAACCTAAACCTAAACCTAAAACTAAACTTAAACCTAAAAATAAAATAAAATAAAATATATGAACTAAACTAAAATAAAGTAAATAAAAACTTAAACTAAACTAAAAAATAAAATAAAGCTCAAAATAAAAAAGACTAAATAAAATAAAAATTGAACTTAAAATAAACATTAATTGAATCTAAGATAAAATAAAATAAAAATTGAATAAAAACTTAATCCTAAAAAATAAACCTAAAAATAAATAAAATATAAAACGTAAACCATAAACTAAAAAATAACCTAAACCTAAAAGAAAAATAAAATAAAGAAAATAAAATAAACCTAAACTAAAATAAACTACACTATACTAAATAAAAGCTAAACCTTAATCTAAAATAAACTAAACCTAGACCTAAAGATAAACTAAGTAAAATAATATAAGCTAAAAATAAGCCTAACCTAAACTAAAAAATACATAAAAATAAACCTAAAATAAAAACATAAAACCTAAACTTAAAAAATTAATAAAAAACCTAAACCTAAACCTATAAATAAAAAATAAAATCTAAACATAAAAAATAAAATAAAATTAAACTAAACTAACAATAAACCTAAATGTAATCTTAAAAAATAATACCTAAAAAATAAACCTAAAATAAAACCTAAAGCCTAAACCTAGAAAAATTAAATAAAAATCAAAACCTAAACCTAAAAATAAAAAATAAAACCTAAACTGAAAAAAATAAACTAAAAATAAAACTAAACAAAAAAAATTAACCTAAACATAAACTTAAACCTTAAAAATAAAGTAAAATAAAAAACCTAAACTAAAATAAATAACTAATCTAAATAAAAATAAAAATGAACTTAAATAAAGATAAAAAATAAAATAAACTACAATAAATAAAAACAAACTAAATAAACCTAAACACTTAATTTAAATAAATAAATTAATTAATTAAAAACCCTAAACCCAAAACCCTAAACCCTAAACCCTAAAAACCATAAACCCTAAATCCTACACCCTATACTCTAAACCCTAAATCCTAAACCTTAAACTATAAACCATAAACCCTAAACAACCCCAAACCCTAGAACGCTAAACTCTAAACCCTTAACCCTAAATCCAAACCCTAAACCCTAAACCCTAAAGCCAAAACCCTAAACTCTAAACCCTAAACACAAAACCTTAAACCCTAAAACCTAAACCCTAAACTAGCCCTAAACATTAAGCTATCCCTAAACCCTAAACCTTTAGGCCTAAAAATTAAACCCTAAACCCTAAACCCTAAACCTTAATCATAAACCTTAAACCCTCACCTTACTAGAGGTGTTGGTGGATTTAATGATGGATATAGAGGTGATGGTTTTGAAGGTAAGATCTGGAGGTGGGGGACTTAGAGGTGTTGATGGATCAGGTGGTCTTGGTGGATATGGAGGTGGTGGTTATGGAGGCAAGTGGAGTGACGGAGGTTACAACCGTGGTGGTGGCTGAGGGATAGATCGTGGATATGGTGGGATTCCACTACCTCAAGGGTGGTTCCATGGGAACTGAAAAAATGAAGCACGGTCAATCCTACTGAACTGTGTCTTTATAGTAGAGATGGTTCCATTATCTAGTTTTCATTTGCTCTATGTGTGCTCATTTTATCTATGTCATCACTTGTATCTCAAAACTTGGTCTCCTACATGGTTGATAAAATACAAAAGAAGAAATGTTGAATCTGAATTTGTTCTCTATGAAGAAAAACTTTAAACCATAAACCCTAAACCCTAAACTAAAATATAAACCCTAAACATTTAACCCTAAAAACCCTAAAAACCCTAAAACCATAAACCCTAAACCCTAATCCCTAAACCCTAAACCCTAAACTAACCTAAACCCTAAACCCTAAACTAACATAAACCCTAAAGCCTAAACTAACCTAAATCCTAAACCCTAAATCCTAAACCATAAACCCTAAACCCTAAACTAAAAAACCCTCAACCCTAAAATAAAACCCAAACATAAAATAAGAATAAAAAACTAAAATAAAATAAAATAAAAACTAAATAAAAACCTAAACATAAAAAATAAATATAAAAATAAAACCTAAAAATAAATAATAAAAATACCTAAACCCTAAACTTAGAAATAACCTAAACCTAAAATAAATTAAATAAAATAAACCTAAACCTAAACTAAAATAAATAAAACCTAAACCTAAACTTAAAAGAAACTAAACCTAAACCCCAAATTAAATAAAATAAAATAAATTAAAAATAAGCCTAAACCTAAACTAAATAATAAAACTTAAAAATAAACTAAAATTAAAGCCTAAAACTAAAAATAAAAAATATAACTTAAACCTAAAAAAATAAAAATAAAAATAAACTACAAAATAAACCTAAACCTAAACATAAATCAAAAAATAAACTAAAACAAAAAACCTAAACTAAAATAAATAAACCTAAACTAAATAAGAATAAAAATAAACCTACAACAACAACAACAACAACAGGCCTTTATCCCACTAAGTAGGGTCGGCTACATGAATCATATGTCTCCATTATTCCTATTATATGTCAAATTCATAAAAGAATAAAAATAAACCTAAATAAAATAAAAAATAAAATAAACAAAATAAATAAAAAAAATAAACTAAATAAACCTAAACTTAATTTTAAAAAAACGTAAATAAAATAAAACCCTAATCCTAAACCCTAAACATTAAATCTAACCCTAAACCCTGAACTATCAACCCTAAACCTACAACCCTAACCCCTAAACCCTAAACCCTAAAACCCTTAACCCTAAACTGAAACCCAAAACCCTAAAACCCAAAACCCTAAATTCTACAACCTAAACCCTAAAACCTACAACCCTAAACACTAAACACTAAACCCCAAACCCTAAACCCTAAACCCTAAACCCTAAACCTTAAACCCTAAACACTAAAAACCTAAAAACCTAAAGCCTAAAACCTAAAAACCTAAACCTAAACTAAATAAAACCTAAAAATAAAATAAATTAAAACACCTAAACCTAAATTAAATAAAAAAATAAAATGAAATAAAAACCTAAACTAAAACCTTAACCTAAATGTAAACCTAAAAAAATAAAAAAAACTAAATTAAAAGAAAATAAATAAAAAGTTAAACAAAACAAAAAAAATTAAATGTAAAATAAAAATAAAAACTAAATAAAAACCTAAACCTAAAAAATAAACCTAAAAAAACCTATAAATAAGTAAAAAATAAAACCTAAACCATAAACTAAAAATAAACCTATACCTAAAATAAATAAATAAAATAAACCTAAACCTAAACTAAAATGAACTAAACTAAAATAAATGAAACCTAAACCTAAACTTAAAATATACTAAACCTAAACCCTAAACTAAATAAACTAAAATAAACCTAAACTTAAACTAAAAAAATAAACCTAAAATAAAAACCTAAAACCTAAACCTAAAAAAATAAAATAAAAATCAAAACTTAAACTCAAAATAATTAATAAAACCTAAACCTAAAATATAAAATAATAAAAATACTAAACTAAAAAATTAACATAAAGCTAAACCTAAACTAAGATAAACTAAAATAAAACCTAAACTAATTAAATAAACCTAAAATAAATAAACTAAACTACATAAAAAAATAAACCTAAATAAAATAAAATAAAATAAGCTAAAATAAAAAAAATAAAGTAGAAACTAAATAAACATAAACCTACCGGTTTACTTAATTTAAAATTAAAACCCTAAACACTAAACCCAAAACCATTAATCCTAAGCCCGAAACCCAAAACTCTAAACCCTAAAATAAATCCTAAACCCAAATCCCTAAACTTACAACCCTAAACCCTAAACCTTAAATAATAAAAAAATCTTAACCCTAAACCCTAAAACTAATCCTAAACCCTAAACCCAACACTTACAACACTAAACCCTAAACCCTAAACCCTAAACCCTAAATCTTAAACCGTAAACCCTAAACCCTAAATCCTAAATCATAAACCCTAAACCCTAATCCCTAAACCCTTAAAAATCCTAAACCCTAAACCCTTAACCCTAAAAAGTCCTAAACCCTAAACCCTAAATAAAAAAAAAACCCTAACCCTAAATGCTAAAAGCTAAACCAAAACTCGAAACCCTAAACCCTAAACCTAAACTTAAACCAAAAATCTAAACCTAAACCCTAAACCTAAACCTCACCTAAACTAAATAAAATAAACCTTAACCTAAACCAAAATTAAAAAATAAATAAATAAAATAAATAAACATGATATAAATAAAATAAAATAAAAACTAAAAATAAATAAACTAAATAAAATAAACTAAACTAAATAAACCTAAACCTAAATTAAGCTAAAATAAATTAAATTAAATTAAACTAATCCTAAACCTAAATCAAATCCTAAACCTAAACCTAAACTAAATAAGTTAAAATAAACTAAATAAATTAATTAAAATAAATTGAATGAAATAAACATAAATAAACCTAAACCAAAACTAAAATAAAATAAACTAAACTAAATAAACTAAACCTAAAAAATAAACTAATAAATAAATAAAACTAAACTAAATAAAAAAAACCTAATCAAATAAATAAAACCTAAACTAAATAAATAAACCTAAACTAAAATAAACTAAACTAAACTAAACAAAAATAAACCTAAACCTAAACTTAAAACCTAAACTACATAAATTTAAACATAAATAAATAAAATAAACTAAAATAAAATAGACTAAACCTAAACCTAAACCTAAACTTTAAATAAATAAACTAAACTAAATAAATAAACCTAAACTAAATAAACTAAATAAAAAACTAAAATAAAGATAAAACTAAACCTAAACCTAAACTAAACTAATAGATAAACCTAAACTAAAATAAAAAATAAATAAACATAAACCTAAACCTAAACCTAAATAAAAATAAACCTAAACCTAAACCTAAATAAAACTAAAAAACTTAAACTAAAATAAACATAAACTATAACTAAATAAAATAAAATAAAATAAACTAAAATAAATCAACCTAAACCTAAATAAAATAAACCTAAACTAAATAAACCTAAACCTAAATAAAACCAAAAACTAAACAAAACCTATATGTAAACTTAAATAAACAAACCTAAAATAAAATTAAACCTAAATCTAAACCTATACATAAACCTAAACTAAAAATAAACCTAAACTAAATAAAACTAAAATAATTAAATTTAAACCTAAATAAATCGAAACTAAATTAACCTAAACCAAAACTAAATCTTAAGCTGAATAAAAAAATTAAACTAAATAGTAAATAAAATAAATCTAAACCTAAATAAACTAAACTAAACTAAACTAAATAAATCAATAAAAACTAAACTAAAAAAAAAAGTAAATAAAACTTAAAACCTAAATTAAAATAAATAAAATTAATAAATGAACTAATCTAAACCTAAACCTAAACCTAAAAATAAATTAAACAAAACTAAATTAAAATAAATAAAAACTAAACCTAAACTAAATAAATAAACTAAATAAAATAAACTAAATAAATTAAACTAAATAAATAAACCTAAACCTAAATAAATAAACCTAGATAAAAAAAAAACTTAAACCTAAACCTAAACCTAAACTTAAACTAAATTAAAACCTAAACCTATTCCTAAACCTAAACCTAAACTAAACTAAAACCAAAAAATAAAACCTAAATAAATTAAATTAAAAAAATAAACTAAAATAAAGTTAAACTAAATAAATAAATAAATAATAAACCTAAACTAAACTAAACTAAATAAACCTAAACTAAAATAAGCTAAACTAAATAAAGCAAAACCTATACCTAAACCTAAACCTAAACCTAAATAATAAAAAGTAAACTGATAAAATAAGAAAACTAAATAAAATAAACCTAAACCTAAACCTAAACCTAAACTAAATAACTAAAATAAAATAAAATAAACTAAATAAACCTAAACCTAAACTAAATAAATAAACTAAATAAAATAAACTAAAATAAACCTAAACTAAATAAATGTAAACTAAACTAAATCAACCTAAAACCAAAATCAAACCCTAAACTTAAACTAAACTAAGCAAAAATAAATTAAATAAAATAAACCTAAACCTAAACTAAATAAAATAAATAAAATAAACCTAAACTAAATTAAACTAAATTAAACCTAAAATAGACCTAAAATTAAACCTAAAACCTAAACTAAAATAAACCTAAACCTAAACCTAAACCTAAATGTAAACCTAAATAAACTAAAACCTAAACCTAAACCTAAATAAATATACTAAACTAAACTAAAATGAACCTAAACATAAACATAAAATAAATAAATAAATAAATAAATAAATTGACCTAAACCTAAACCAAAAATAAACCTAAACCTGAACCAAAATTAAATAAACCTAAACCTAAAATAAATCTAAACCTAAAAAAAAATAAACCTAAATAAACCTAAACCTAAACCTAAACAAAATTAAATAAATAAACTTAAACCTAAATAAACTAAAACTAAATAAACCTAAACCTAAATAAACTAAATAAACTAAACTAAATAAAAAATAAACCTAAACCTAAATAAATTAACCTAAATTAACCTAAAATAAAAAAATAAATCTAAACCTAAACCTAAATAAATAAACTAAAATAAATAAACTAAACTTAAATAAATAAACTTAAACCTAAACCTAAACCTAAACCTAAATAAACTAAAACATAAACCTAAACCTAAATAAATATACTAAACTAAACTAAAATGAACCTAAATACATAAAATAAATAAATAAATAAATAAACCTAAACCTAAACCAAAAATAAACCTAAACCAAACCAAAAAATTAAATAAACCTAAACCTAAAATAAATCTAAACCTAAAAAAATAAACCTAATGTAAACCTAAACCTAAACCTAAACAAAATTAAATAAACTTAAACCTAAATAAACTAAAACTAAATAAACCTAAACCTAAATAAACTAAATAAACTAAACTAAATAAAAATAAACCTAAACCTAAATAAATTAACCTAAATTAACCTAAAATAAAAATAAATCTAAACCTAAACCTAAATAAATAAACTAAAATAAATAAACTAAACTTAAATAAATAAACTTAAACCTAAACCTAAACCTAAACCAAAATAAACTAAAACATAAACCTAAACCTAAATAAATATACTAAACTAAACTAAAATGAACCTAAACATAAACATAAAATAAATAAATAAATAAATAAACCTAAACCTAAACCAAAAATAAACCTAAACCTGAACCAAAATTAAATAAACCTAAACCTAAAATAAATCTAAACCTAAAAAAATAAACCTAATGTAAACCTAAACCTAAACCTAAACAAAATTAAATAAACTTAAACCTAAATAAACTAAAACTAAATAAACCTAAACCTAAATAAACTAAATAAACTAAACTAAATAAAAATAAACCTAAACCTAAATAAATTAACCTAAATTAACCTAAAATAAAAAATAAATCTAAATCTAAACCTAAATAAATAAACTAAAATAAATAAACTAAACTTAAATAAATAAACTTAAACCTAAACCTAAACATAAACCTAAATAAACTTAAACTAAATAAATAAACTAAAAAACCTAAACCTAAACTAAAAAAAGAAACCTAAACCAAATAAACTAAATAAACCTAAACTAAACTAAAAAAATAAAACCTAAATTTAAACCTAAAAAACCTAAAACATAAACTAAACTAAACTGAAATAAACGTAAACTAAATTTAAACCTAAACCTAAAATAAATAAATTAAACCTAAATTGAAATAAACCTAAACCTAAATCTAAACTAAATAAACTCAACCAAAATAAAACTTAAACCTAAACCTCAACCTAAAATAAACCCTAAACCCTAGACCATAAACCGTAAACCCTAAACCCTACACCTAACCCTAAACCCTAAACCCTAAAACCCTAAACCCAAAATAATAAACTAACCCCTATACCTTAAACTATAAACCCTAAAAACCCTAAACCCTAAACCCTAAACTAACCCCAAATCCTAAGCTAACCATAAACCCTAAACCCTAAACCCCTAAAAACCCTAACCCTAAAGCCCAAACACTAAAGCATAAACCTAAACACTAAACCCTAAACCTAAACCTAAAACCTACAACCTTAAACCCTAAACCCTAAACCCTAAACCCTAAAAACCTAAAACCTAAACCTAAACTAAATAAAACCTAAAAAAAAAATAAATAAATAAAATTTAATCAAAAATAAAATAAATAAATAAATAAAATAAAATTAAAACATAAATTAAAACCTAAACCTAAACCTAAACCTAAACATAAAATGAAAATAAAATAAAAATAAAAACTAAACTAAAATAAAATAAATAAAAACATAAACTAAACTAAAAAATTAAAAACCTAAATAAAATAAGCACAAAAGCTAAAATAAAAATAAATCAAACCTAAAATAAAATAAAATAAAAACTAAATAAAAAATTAAAACTAAAAAATAAACCAAAAAATAAATAAAAAATAAAACCTAATCATTAAACTAAAAAAAGCTAAACTTAAAATAAAAATAAATAAACCTAAACCTAAACTAAAATAAACTAAACTAAAATTAATAAAATGTAAACATAAACTTAAAATAAACTAAACCTAAATCTAAACCTAAACTTAATAAAATTAAATAAACTAAAAATAAACCTAAACCTAATCTAAAAAAATAAAACCTAAAAATAAACATAAACTAAAACATAAAAAAAACCTAACCCTAAAAGAATAAAATAAAAACCTAAACCTAAACCTAAAAAAAAATCTAAACCAAAACTTAAACCTTAAAAATAAACTAAAATAAAAAAACCTAAACTAAAATAAATAAACTTAAAAGAAATAAACTAAACTAAATAAAAATAAAAATAAACCTAAATAAAAAACTACATAAACCTAAACCTACTAGTTTACTTAATTTTAAACCCTAACCACTAAACCCTAAAACCCAAAAACCTAAACCCTAAACCCTAAAAAAACCCCTAAACCCTAAATCCTAAACTAATCTTAAACCCTAAAAAACACTAAACCTTAAATGAACCCTAAACCCTAAACCTAAGCCATAAACCCTAAACCCTAAACCCTAAACCCTAACCCTAAACCTAAACCCTAAACCTTAAACCCTAAACCCTAAAACCCTAAACCCTAAACTAACCTTATACCATAAACCGTAAACTCTAAAAACCCTAAAGCTTAAAGCCTAAAGCCTAATCAATAAACCTTAAACTAATCCTAAACTAACACTAAACCTATGCTAACCCTAAAACCAAAACCCAAAACCCTAAACCCTAAACCCTAAAACCCTAAACACCAAAACCCTAAACCCTAATCCCTAAATCCTAAACCCTAAAACCCTAAACCATAAAACCCTAAGCCCTAAACCCTAAAAATCTAAAAACCAAAATATAAACTAAATAAAACCTAACAATAAAATAAAAAAATTAAATATAAATAAAATAAAAAGAATAAAAAATAATAAAAACCTAAACTAAATTAAAAAATAAAATAAACCTAAAATTATAAAACTAAAAAATAAACTAAATAAATAATAGAAGAAATGTTGAATCTGAATTAGTTCTTTGTTAAAAGAAAACCAAAAACTAAAAACCCTGAAGTAAAACTTAAAACTTAAAACTTAAATCGTAAACCCTAAACCCTAAAAACTCTAAACCCTAAACCTTAAACCAGAAACCCTAAACCCTAAATCCCTAAACCCTAAATCCTAAACCCTAAAACCTAAGCTCTAAAACCAAAACCCTAAGCCCAAAAAAATCTTAAACCCTAAAAAGCTAAAAACCTAAACATAAAGAAAATAAAACTTAAAAATAAAATAAATAAAAAATCTAAAAAAAATAAAATAAATAATGAAAATAAAAAAAACATAAACTTGAACCTAATCCTAAACCTAAACACAAAATAAAATAAACTAATAAAAAGAAATA
>CM038214.1:168104368-168153547 GCA_021442155.1 Cymbidium sinense
GGATGTCCGCATCTATATACTTGTTTTTCTTGGACACACATGGATGATGTATAAATGAGGGAAAGAAAACCATGCAAAGAATCTATATTTTTTGATTGAATCATTTATATATATGAATTAAAGCTTTATCCAAATTCTAATGTTGAAATACACAAGAATGAAATCAAATGGGTGTCATTGTTAAACTAAAAGTGAGGTAATCAAATGACCTCCTTGGGGCTAGCTCATATATACCCATTACCATTCAATCTTATATAAATCAACACATGAATAGAGGAAAGAGAACTCAACATTCATACACTTAAGCTAACCACATGAATTTCTTATGTATTTATAACTATCATCATAACACATATTATTATTCATTTATAAGCTTTTGAAAAATACATTTGGATTTAATAGTGATAATTGCCACACATATATTAAATTAAATCAACACATGCAAGCTTACATAAAAGAAATCCATTTTATTTTACTTGATTTTAAAAAGATGGATGCATGAATTCAAATGACATACCAAATTTAACATGATTGGAAAGAGGACAATCAAATATAAGCATGTGATTAATTCAACCAAACTAGTTCTTAAGGGCAATCAAATCAAATAAGATTATTTAAAGCAAACCAAAGCTTCTTTATTAATTAAGTTTTAGATTTGATTTAATTTAAAGAGTAGAAGAGAAATCATCACTTGTTATTTTAAACCCATTCCCACATTAGTGATTTGATTTAATTTAAGGAAATGTAATTAAGTTGATTTTATGGGTTAATTAAGTTGAACCCTTAATTAGATGAATTAATTACCCTTACCTATGTCACCTTAAAGTAATTAACTAAATAATTATGAGCCAACATGATATGCATGGAGAATAAACCTACAATGATCCAGGATATAAAAAGGGGCCTAATGCAATTGGCTCATTATTAATAGTTAATTAGATTAAGAGACTTAATTAATTACTCTATGGTTTTCCACACATGTGGACTAACTATAATTTCATTAAACACCTTGGTTATTAACACCCAAAGATCTACCCCATGATTTAATTAGTTAAGGTTTGATGTGATTATGATTTCAATTTTATTAAGTGATTTAATTAATTACATATTAATTAATTTCATTTTAAAAAGGGTGAAATAAACTTAAGGAAAGGGGTCCCAACCTTATTCCTAGTTCACTTACTATTGAACAATGATTAATAAACTTAATTAACCAATTTGTTACTTTTCATGGGATTTATTAATCATTAATTTACTTAAAAGAGTAGTTAAGGTTTTGTTAGTCTATTTTCCTAATTAATTGATTAATAAATCCCAAGAAAATTATGGGAGGCAGAGGTCATCCCATTAAATTAACTCACAAAATTTGGTATTAATTGCTCAAGTAATTAAGGAGTAATCAACATAATTAATTTTGTAATTAAACTTTAATTAATCTTTAATTACTACTTAAAATTAGTTAAGATAATTTTTAATTAATTCTCCTCTGAAATACCTTTAAAATAAGTATTTTTTTTTTATTTTTTATTTTAATGATTTTAATGATTTTAGAAGTTTCAGCCATTAAAATGATTAATTAATCTAAATTAAAGCCTAATCCTATTGGCTCCATATGGTACACTGATGCAACATGCTTTCCACATGGCATGACGAGATTAGCTACTTAATACTTATCTAACTCAGTGCCTACGTGGCAGGGGTAGACATGCTTTCTCCTCCATGGTCAAATTTAAGATCGGATGTTATGAATCCACAGCCTTAATAGATTAAATCAGATCAATCTAGTGATCTAATCACAATTGTCCATTCCAATTACATAGATTGGATGGTGTGATTTAACATCATGCAGTGAGGGAGAATTGTCATTCATCATCACTTGCCGAGCTTACCAACTCAATCAACTCAAAAGGATTCCACACCTTCACAACATCGATGGAGGGGATCCAATGGTCAAGATCACACGAGAAGCAAGTTTTCTTCAAAAAGCTCCAACCCATTTTGCCTAAGGATTATTTTGGGAAGCATACCTCATCAAGATCACTGGCTCAAATAATTGAAGAAGCTTCATCTAGTGGAGATGAAGCCCTGAAAAGTAATTGGATCAAGTCCTCATTGTTCACTTGGAAGGCCATGAACAGATGACTTGGAGTTGGGCTTTGATTGAAGTCACACTTTTGGTGCTTGAGAAGCTTGGAAGATGATTCATTCTTACTTCACGAGGCCTAGGGAAGGTGCGTGCAAAGTTAATTTGAGTTTGATGGAGAAATGGGGAATTTATGTTGGAAATGGGAGTGTCCTATTTTGGGATGGATGAGAATGGCATTTTATGATCGAGGAATGAGCTTGGGAGCTTAAGAAATGGCTCTAGTGTCTCGTCTTGGGTAGATAGGGCTCTAAGGATTAATTTTTATGTGTGTTTGAGTGGAAATGAGGGGGTGTATACCCCCCTTCATCTTGATGGATGGTGGGATTGGGCTTCTAATGGCCATCCCATCATCTCGTGGAGTCATGGGTGTGGAGGAGGTGAGCTCATCTTGGTTGGTTGAAGGTGGAGGTGCAGAGAGGAATCATGGGTTTCTATGGGTTTTAAATGCTCCAATGGGGAGGGTGAGCTGATTTCACATCCCATGAGTCATGACCCAACCACCCCTTGGGTCAGGTTTGGTAGTGTCTTAGGTGCTTAAGTCGACCATTGGAAGAGTACCAAGTGGCCAAGAATGGAAATGAACACTTACTTGGGTAATTTATTTCATGTGATGCCATTGACCCAAAGGTAGAATGATCATTTGGCAATGGATTTGATTTGGGCATATTTGAAATGAGCCAAAAGTGGTTTAGCCCAAATTTCAAGTCAATTGGAGTTAATTTGGCTAGGTTTGTGTCAATTTGACTCATTTAGGTAAAATTATGTTAAGTTGGGTCAAGTTGACCAATTGGTCGAATTAGGTCAAACCAAGGGTTGGGTTAAGTTCATATGATCATTTGGGATGTTTTGGTTCAATTGGTTTGGTTTAGTTTGGCTTATATTTGATTTTGGCTCATTTGAATTCATTTGGGTCAAATGGATTAAGTTAACCAATTTGACCAAATTGGCCAAATTGCTGGGTGTTGGGGGTTTAGTTGACCAATTGAATATGATTTTAGGCTTTAGTTTCAATTAATTTGTATTTGGTTTTGATTTAGGCCAACTTGAATCTTGTCAATTTGGGCTAAGTAGGTCAATTGGGTTCAATTGGGTCCAATCATGGCTTTGGTCAAGTTCAACAACCAATTTGGAATGAACATGAGCCATTGATTTGACCCAATTTAGTATTTTAGGTCAATTTGGGTCAACGTGGGTCAAGAGGACCAATTGGGTTTGGTTTGACTCAATTGAAGTCAAGTCATAATCAAATAATAATTTTGATTTGGTATGAATCAATGGTTTCAAGCGATTTGGCTTAGGTTGTAATTTGGCTAGTTTAGTTCATATGGGGGTTGACTTGGTCAAATGATCAAGTTGACTTGGTTTGACCAAAGACAATTGATCAACCTAGGTGATCAACAATTATGATGGAAGTTTTGATGGGCTTAGTTCAATCCAATTTGGGTAGGATTAGAACTTGCTCCAAAATCAAATTGGCCACTTTGGGTGAAGTGGACCAATTGGGTTTAGTTGGCTTGATTTTGGGTTGTGTTGATTTAGTTGAGTTTATATATGGATTTGGGATTGATATATAAATTCAATTGCAATTGGCTTGGGTTTAAATGGGTTTTGGTTCATTTGAACATTTCAAGTCAAAAGGGTTAAGTTGGGTTTTGGGTTGATTTTGGTTTGGCTTGATGATAGATTTCATTTATATTTGTGAATATGATTGAAGGTATGATTAATTCATGTAAAAATAAATTGAATTTGGGTTTTGGAATGAAGGAATTTGGCTAAGTCCAAAGAGTTGGGTCATGTGGCTCAAGTACGGATTTTGATTTAGTTTGATTTAGTTTTGATGATTTAAATGTATATTTCATTTAAATTTGTGAAGATGATTGAAAATATGATTGATTTGTGAGAAAATCAATTGAGTTTGACTTGATATGGATTAAGATTTGGCGAAATCCATGGGATAGGTCATATAGCTTAGGAAGGGTTTTAATTAATTTAGATTTAGTTTGATTTAGTTTTGATCATTTGAATGTAGATTTGATGATATAAATTAATTATGAGAAAATCAATTGATTTTGGATTGATTTGGATTAAGATTTGGCTAAGTCCATGGATAGGTCATATGGCTTAGAAGGGTTTCAAGTTTGGATTTGAACATGAGCTTTAATCTTTGGTTTTGGAATTTGGGTTTGGATTTGGATTTGAATTTGATGTTTGAATTGAACTTGAGGTTTAGTTTGAGAAGGAACATGGATTGGATTGATTGTGTGGATTATCTTAATCCCTAAGGCATAACCTAATCCTATGGTTAAACCTTCTAAGTCTTTAATCTTAGGTTAAGTGTTTACCTGATGTCATAAGTGTCTTATGACTAGGGAAGTCTTAGTGTGTAGAAGACTCCTAAGTCTAAGATGGGAAGATTGAATCTACACTCCAAAAGTGAGGTCAACAGTCCTTAGGCTCCATAGTGTTATCCTTGGAGATAGATGATTAGAAGACCAAAGCTAAGTTTCACATTATAATCTTGGATACTTCTTCCAACGCTTTGCTTGGGAGACCATGGATACATGAGAACAACATAGTTCCATCCTCTCTACAGTATGAAGTTTGTGAGAGGTGGGATCATCTTCGTGTCAAATGAGATCTCAAGCCATTGAGGTTGACATATATTAGGATGTGGCTTACTACCTCCTTCAAAATCAATAAGTCTATTCTCGTGAACTTGGCCAAAGTTTAAAAATAAAAGAAAAAGAAAAAGAAAAAGAAAAGGAAAGAGAAAAAGAGAAAGAAAAGAAAAGAGAAAATGAAAAAATAAAAGGGAGCTGAAATAAATTGAGGAGGAAGTGGAGCCCACATTAGATTCCACCAACAATTTGTTACTCCATTTGAACATATAGTAGGATGACGACCTCCACCGTGACAGAGGAAGAGGCCAATTTAGAGCCCCAGGGGTGGAAAACCTCTTTATCGCCACCCAATAAGATATGTCCCATCTACTAGAGTACACGCTATCATATAGACTTAGAATCTAGTTCAAAGGTAGAGTCTTATATGGTTAGCACACCTAGCTCTCAGAGTAGATTCTCTTGGGGTGACACTTGAGCTATAGGGAAGAAGATCGGCTCCAAAGCAAAGCATAAGTGTATCCAAGTCTATATGTGAAACAGAAGTTGGGGAACCTTAGCACTAACCCGCTTTCTCTCAAAAGCCAAGGGTTTGGTAATTAAGAAGCCCCTAAGTCATCCACAAGTGTGAAGACTAGGTTCTTTCTAGGAGCATCATCCTCAAGTCAAGTTGATGTAGAACTTGAGGATGATTCATATAAAGATTTAATAGAATTACCTTTTGATTGATACTTGCCTTGTGTTCATAATTTAGCAAAGAAAGGGTTAATCCCACATACTTGGTCAAAGCACAGGTCAGACTACTTCGAAAGAATATGGAAGAACAAATGCAAAAGCTCTTAATCAAGACTAGGACTAGGATTTGGTATAGTGGGTACAGTCAATGATGACGATTACTGCTTAGTCATCACCAATCATTTGAAATCTGATAGGTTCTTTTCAAATCATATTAACTCATATGAGAAGCTGTGCTTAGAAACTTCAGATGATCCAAATTATTTTGAAGTCAAAGATGACCTCAAGTTCAAGAAGAGATCAAGTCAACCATTGATGAGCTAAAGGAAATCAACTTAAGAGATGAAGATGATCCACGCTCGACATACATCAATTGTTGAATGAAATTGAAACCAATGACTTAGTTAGGCTATTGACTGAGTTTAAGGACTTCTTTGCATGGAGTTATGAAGAGATGCTTGGATAAGCTCCTAACGTAGCAATCCATAAACTAGCAATAGAGCTTACTGCTAACCCTATCAAGCAAGCTCCTAACGCATTAGACATAGAAAAATAAGTCATTTATGAAGTCAAGAAACTGATCGATGCCGTCTTCATCCAGGAAGAAAAATACCCTACCTAGTTAGCCAGTTAGTTAGGAAAAGAATGTCCAAATTAACATATGCATCAATTTGGGATTTAAATAAGGCATGTCCAAAAGACAATTTTATTATCAATCTCGTCGATGGTGGATATTCTCATACGCCTTCTTTCATGGATGGCTTATCTAGATATAACCAAATAAAGATGGCCCTAAAGTTGAAAGAAACACTACTTTAGAACCCCGATGAATCTATTGCTATAAGTTCATGCCTTTCAACCATAAAATGTCGGCTTACATACAGCTATGACTCGAATCTTGGCCAAAGTTATTCATCATCAAGTCGAGTGCTATGTCGATGATCTCATGGCCAAAAGTAGAGAAAAGGAAGACCATCTCTTTGAATTGAGAGTAGTTTTTGAATAGTTAAGACAATTTAACCTCAAAATGAACCCACTAAAGTGTGCATTTGGAGCACCTTCAAGAAAATTCTTTGGTAGTCACACCGTGGAATCAAAATCAATCCGAGAAGATCAAGTTATAAATTCCACCCCAAAAGTTTAACTCAACTCACATCATTCCAAAAGTGGTTGGTATATTTAAGACACTTTATATCCAACCTATCGGGAAGATGTGAGACATTCTCAATGCTTATCAAAAAGGATGCCAAGTTCAAGTGGCATGAAAAGTGTGAGCATGCCTTCAAAGACACCAAGCATTACTTGAAGACACTACCTCTTTCTATACGAAAGCAAGCCGCTCATACTTTACACTGCTGCGTTAGATGACTCCTTGGTGCTTTGTTGCCCTGGCCAATGACGAAGGGAAGAAAAATACACTCTACTACCTCAGCTGTCATCTAATCCCTAATGAGGCTATTTATCCACCCATTGAGAAGCATTGCGTAGCTTTAACCTTTGCATCCAAAAAGCTACAACACTACATGCTTCCTCGTAAGGTGAACTTAATTTCTAGAATCAATCTATTATAGTATCTCATGACAAATCAATGATATCTATTTGGAATGGTGGTCCATGATCCTCTTGCGCTTTGACATTACCTTCAAATGTTTAAAGTGCACGCTAGTAGATTTCTTAGCAAGACACCCAATTCTCGCTAACTCGCTAGTGATGATCTCCCCAATGAACAAATCATGAACTTGGGGATACAAGCATTCACCACTGGAGATATACTTTGATGGTGCAACTTCCTCAAAGAAGAGAGAAGAACCACAATCTAATATTCCGTGAAAGGTGTGGGGTAGAATAGTTCTCTTAACTCAGATGTGATGTGATGAGATTCTCATATCATCCAATCCTTGCACCAACAAAAGCTAATATGAGGCTCGATTGCCACCTAGAGTTAGTCGTTACTCTAAACATTCAACATCAACATCTTTGAGGATTTTATCAACCAAATCTTATAAGGTTATAAAGCCCAAGCTCCATCACTACCATAAGTAGACAATGGAGTTATTGGCCCAAATCCTAGAGGTTACCATTTATAAGATTCCTCAAGGAGAGAACATCAAGTATGCTTTAGCTTACAGTTGGGAGGATGTGTCCATATCAATAAAGGTCCAAAATAGATAAGTCTTATCCCTTATTGATACTAAACTTATCAAAAAAGTACTCTTGAAGGGGATGTTGCCATTCCTAAGAAGGATGAGGAGTTAGATTGGAGGCAACCATTCATGGATTACCTAAATAAAGGAAAACTACTCAAGAGAAGTCCTAAGCCCACGGAGAGAGCACTTTCCTATGCTCTTGTGGATGGTGTCTTTGTCGTATTTTGATCATATGTGGTTACATTGTTTAGACCAGATGAAGCCCATAAGATCATGACACATACACTGGATTATGTGGAGCACAGTCAAGATGAATGCCAAGATCAATACTAGGATACTACTACCGTTGATGATTAAAGATTGCATGGATAATGGATTCCAACATTGTCAAATACATGGTGTGATCCTACACTAACCACCAAACATTCTACATCTATTGGCATCATGGCCATTCAAGTGTTGGGGTACCAAGTGGGTCCGATTGTTCCTTCTTCCAAGGGTGGTCATCTGTCATCTTAGCTTCTACTACTACTTTTCTAAATGGGCAAGGAGATTCCAGAGGTCACAGTGTACTCTTTTTTTTAGAAACCATATCATATAGGTTCGTGAAAATTCCGAATTATATCTCGATAATGGTACTACATTCAACCGAGATCAAAAACTTTGCCCGGAGACATAGCTTAGATTGTAGAAATTTTACCATCAACTACCCAAGGAAAAATGGCTTAGTAGAATCCTTCAACAAAACTATCATCCAAATATTAAAGAAGACACTCGACAATAATTTTATAGTTTGAGCGTTAGTTGAAGCCTTGTGGCCTACATATAGAACTCCAACTCAGTCTACATCTTTTCCTTAGTATATGGGCCCAAAGATGTTCTACCATTAGAAGTTAAACTCCCATCACTAAGGATAGCTATGGGTAGCAAGATCACAATATAGTAGTATGCCAAGTTGTAGTTAGAAGAGCTCGAAAGTTTGGAGGAGAAATGCCTACTGGCATGCCAAAACCTCAAGTTGTACAAATCTAAAATGATTCAAGCTCACAATAAGTTGGTCCATCCTAGAGCTTTTCAAGTAAGAGAGCTTAGTTTAATTCTAAGAAGATCGATTGTTGTCCATTGTAAGATGGGAGGAAAGTTTGAACCCACTTGGGAAGGCCCTTGTCATAGAAAAGGCCTACCAAGGAGGATCTTATCAGCTTATTAATCATAAAGAGAGCACCTAATGCATCCAATCAGTGATCTCTACTTAAATAAATATTATAAATCATTTTTGAAAATAATTATCATCAATGAAAATTCCATTTTGAATTCAATCTTTTAGATATTGAAAGTATTCTTATTTGTGAATCCACCATAATGTGTTTAGGGTAGTTGAAAAGAATCATAGTAGCATCCTATCATTCATCAACACAACAAAAACACAAACTACACACAAACATATAAATAAAGCACATATATTTTACCTCGGGCTACTCTAAGTTGAGATAACGCCTCTGGTACTACTCACTCAAGAATGTAGCTTGACGTGCTACCCTCTAGTGTCACCTGGTCTTCTTCTTTGGAGGATGTAATTCTACTATGCTTTCCTTCCTTACTTGGCCACTGAACACTGACAAGTGCCTTGTTAGTTTGTTAGGCCTTACCGCATGGACGGTAAGCTACCTCATGTTGGCTTCATTTAAGAAGATGTGAGTCTACTACGCTTTCTTCTTGGATTAGCCTTCGTACACAAACTAGGTGGAGTATATTGGAGGTTTAGGATAAGTCCCCTAGTGGCTCCATCCCTCATGATTGCTTCAAGTTTGGGTCCAGTCCTTCCTCGGGGCTCCCCGCTTAGTAGTCGCTCTAGGTCAAATAACATCTATCCCACCGATGACAGACTATCCCGATGATTAGTTCCGCTTGAAAAGTTGTAAGTCTACATGCTTTCTTTCTGGATTAATTATTGCACACTAATGACACCTTAGGTTGGTTCTCACTATGCTGATGGATACACCACTAATTCTGATGGATACACCTTAGGTTTGTTGGTTCTCGCACCTAGGTATATACCACATATGGTAGATGTAAGTCTGTTATGCTTTCTCCTTGAGTTGGCCGATGTACACCTATAGGCTTTCTTTTCCGGCGTGATAATGCCCCTAGCAACATCTCCCTATGGGCACTATATTTGGATCACATCCTTCATCCTATTTAGATATTATTCGAAGTTACTATCGATTGACAGCTTCCTCATTCCTAGAACTACCCTTGTGGTTGGAGAATCCATCCTTTGTGATTCTCCCTTGTTCCAAAGAAATCTAAGATAGGTCAAACATAGCCCTTCTCAATGGTCTCCTTCGACACCAATAGGTCCACACAAATATAAAAGAAAATATATATTCACTTTGGAGAGGACACCCTAGCGGTACCTTTTCCCAAATCATCCTATTTTAGGTAATGTCTAAAACTCCCTATAGAATTGACTAACTACTTGAGTTGATATAAGTCCCTAGCGACATTCACTCACTCAATAATCACCCTAAGTCGGGTTTGATTTGTTGTGCTACCAATAGTCACCTAGAGCTTGTTCCTTTCTTTAGAAGATGTAAGTCTATGCCTTCTTCTTAACATACTTTGTAATACACAAAGGCAACCCTTTAGGTTTGCTTTCTCTACCCCATGGCCAGTAGAATATCCCTTTGGATTTGTAAATATAAGATATGATAAGTCTGATATAGCCCCTTCTCAATGGGTCCATCGTACATCAACATGGTCCATAAATTAAATCTATTAAATTTGACCGAGCTCACATCCCCAGCAGATATGCCCTCAATTCAAAATCAAACTAAACCAAACAAGCCATATCAAATCAAATGAAATAAAGATAAAATTAATCTTTACTACTTTTGAGTTGAAATAAGTCCCTAGTGACATTCACTCAGTAGTCTCCCTAGGTCAGGTTCAATTAATTGTGCATCCAACAGGTCACCCCAGCGGTTGTTCCTTACTTTGGAAAATGTAAGTTTGCTAGACTTTCTTCCTAGCATAGCCATTGCACACTGAAAGGAAACCCCTTAGGTTGGCTTGCTCTACCCCACAACTGGTAGACTATCCATTTGGATTTGTAAACCTGAGGTAGGTCAAGGCTAATATAGCCCTTTCTCGATGGGTCTATCGCACACCGATAAGTTCTATACATTACAAATTAAACCCAATAATTTTCCCTAGTGGAGTTAAATCCCCCCTCCGTGGAGCCCCAAATCATATAAACAAGTCAAGCAAATAAATCAAATTCCAAACCAAAGTCCCAAGTGGAACCAAATTAAACCAACTCCCCAAGAGATCCCTAAATCAAAGAAATCCAATCTAAAACATAGTGGAAGGTTCTTATACTCCCATTGATATATCTCTACATCAATTAAAACAAAACAAATTAAAGTTGATTTGATCTTAATCCTTGGTGGATTATAGATTCTTATCCCTAGCAGATCTTCTTTCCTCAAATCATATAATCAAATCAAATTCAAACCTTATCCCCAATAGATTTTCTTCTTCTATGCCCTCAACATAAACCCCTCACATGTCATGTATAATGCATTAGTGATCCCCTAGCGGAGCTCCCTCCATGTCCTTGACATGGAATTCTCATCAAATATTATTTCTTCTCTTATGTACACCTTTAATACTTCAACCAAAAGCCTAACAATGTATTTCTTCAAATTACATCATATTAACATTGTAATCGACATTTTATGATTTGGGAAGCACAAACTAACTATACAATATCATGCTAAACATATTATAGTGTGAATAAACACACTATATTATATTATAATATTTGATGTTATATCATAATTTGCTATAATATAATATATTATTTAACATCACACTTCATTAGAATCACTTAAAAGGAACAAATAACAAAATTTTTTAATATATGAATAATGTTCATTTTGGATGTAAAATTGTTATTTTTCTATTAGAAATGGCATAAAATAGCATAATTTTGGTGTTCCTTCTTAGTGTGTGCCATGAATTTGGCCAAATTCTTCCATCTCAACATTCAAATTAATATTTTTATGAGTTTTTACCCAATGTATTACAACAAAAGTAAAACATACTAAAATATACAATATTTAGTAACACACCAATTCATATATATGTGAAGTTATATTGTTATGTACATTATATTTTAGTATGCTTTCATATAATATATTATCTTACATTACACCTTAAAATGAATCACTTTAAGCAAAATGATTATAAAATTTGGTTGAAAAAGAACATTTATTTTGGATGCAAAATTCCATTCTTTTGATTAAATGACACACCATAGCACACCCCAATGATGTTCCTTAAATCTTACCTTAAATTTGGCCAAATCCCATCATCTTAGCCTATAAATTAGTATTTTTATGAATTATACTAGTACAAACTCTACTACATCATACTATAAGATACTAAAATATGTTAAACAACAAGTAGTAATACAAAAAAGTATGCTATAATGCATGATGCTACACTATGTTATGGCATCCTATATCATAATACACAAACATATTTTATTATATTATACTGCATATCACATCACAAGGGATTGCTTAAGAAAAAAAATCATAAAATTAGTCTAAACAATAAAAAACTATATATTTTAGCCATATCACTTACAAATTTTAAATTAAAATAATATATTATGATGTCATGCTCTACCTATTATGAATTTGGCCAAATTCCACCATTTTAAAGTCTAAATCAACATTTTTATAAATAATACTAGTGTAGGCTCTACTGCATGATTGCAACATACTGAAAGAATTAAAATGCGCATAACAATATATTATGATATATGATGCTATGCTATGCTACAACATATAATATTTATTTTGAACATAAAATCTTACTTTTTAAACTACAAGTGGCATAGCACACCTTTGGTACTACAACCTAATTCCCACTTAAAATTTAACAAATTTCATCATGTGATTTATTAATTAAATATTATTATGATTTATATTAATATAGATTATAGGGAACAATACCATAATATACTAAAACATTTCAAAACATCTTATAACATCAAAAAACACATCAATATATGCTCAAATATATGATGCTACATTATACTATAATATATGGTCATATAATATGATTTAGGATTAGGGTTTACGGCATTCAAATCATTAACAGTCAAGGGAAAGTCTCTGAAGTCATTTTCTTTAGCTACCTAACTATGTTAGGATTAGGCCATTCTTTAGATCTACTCCTAATGAAAACTTTATTCAAGGTTTATGGTTTAGGGTTTAGGGCTTAGAGTTAGTTTAATGTTTAGGGTTTATGGTTAGTTTAAAATTTAGGGTTTAAGGTTTAATGTTTAGATTTAGGTTTAGGGTTTATGGTTTTAGGTTTAGGGTTTAGGGTTTATGGTTTAGGGTTTTAGTTTAGGGTTTGGATTTGGTTTAGGGTTTACGAAGATTTCGTTTAGGTTTATTGTTTAGGGTTTAGGGTTTTTAAGGTTTAGGGTTTAGGGTTTAGGGTTTAAGTTTTAGGTTTAGGGTTTATGTTTTAATTTAGATTTAGGGTTTAGGGTTTAAGGTTTAAGATTTAAGGTTTTTTTAATAGAGAATAAATTCAGATTCAACATTTATTCTTTTCAATTTCATCAACCAAGTAGCATCCCAACTTATCTAAGACACAAACGACGACATAGATAAAAAATGAGCACCCATAGAGAAAATCATAAACCCTAGATAAGTTGAACCATCTCTACTATAAAGATAGTTCCATAAGTAGCAGATCGGGTCGGTCATTCTTCAGTTTCTCTAGTTTCCATCAGAACAACCCATCCTCTTGAGCAGTGAAATCAGCTATCATATCGCCAATCTCTCCCTCCGCTACCACCACGATTGTAACTTCTGTCACTCCTCTCGCCTGCATAACCACCACTGCTCCGACCACCACCTCCATATCCACCAGCACCTCCAGATCCCCCACCACTACTGCGATAACTGCCACCTCTGCCTTTGCCTCCACCGCATGATTTAGACTGAGGCTAGTTGATAGTGATTTTCCTACCATCAAGGTTCTTCCCATTCCGAGGGTTTAGGGTTATTTTAGGGTTGAGTGTTGAGGGTTTGTTTAGGGTTTATGGTTTAGGGTTAGTTTAGGGTTTACAGTTTGAGGTTTATGATTTAGGGTTATAGATTTAGGTTTAGGGTTTAGGTTTAGGGTTTTTTTTAGGTTTTTTTGTTTAGGTTTAGGGTTTATGACAGAACCCTAAACCCTAAACCCTAAATCATAAGCCCTAAACTGTAAAATGCTAAACCTGAAACCCTAATCTAACCTTAAACCCTAAACCTTAAACCTAAAAACCCTAAAACCTGAAGCCTAAACCCTAAACCTTAAATGCTAAACCCTAAACTAACTTTAAACCCTAAGTTAACCCTAAAACCTAAACATCAAACCCTAAACCCTAAACCCTAAAAATCCTAAACCATAAAGCCTAAACACTAAACCCGAAACCCTAAGCCCTTAACCCTAACCCTAAACCCAAGACACTAAAACCCTAAACTTTAAACCCTAAACCCTAAACCCAAAATCATGATAACCTAAAAACCTAAACCTAAACTAAATAAAACCTAAAAATAAAACAAATAAAAGAAAAACCTAAACCTAAACCTAAAAATAAAATAGAGTCAATTATAAAATTAAAATAAATAAAACCTAAACTAAACTAAAAAAATAAAATAAACCTAAGAATAAAAAACCTAAATAAAATAAAACAAAACTTAAAATAAAAAATAAAATAAACCTAAAATAAAATAGAATAAAACTAAATAAAATTGAAACCAAAAATAAACTTAAAAAATAAATAAAACTAAAACCAAACACTCAACTAAAAAAAACTAGAACTAAAATAAAAATAAAATAAACAAAAAAAAACTTAAACAAAAAAAACTAAACTAAAACGAATAAAACCTAAACCTAAATCTAAAATAAACTAAACCTAAACCATAAACTAAATAAAATAAAATAAACTAAAAATTAACCTAAACCTAAACTAAAAAATAAAACCTAAAAATAAATCTAAAATAAAAACCTAAAACCTAAACTAAATGAAACCTAAAAATAAAATAAGTAGAAATACTTAAACTTAAATAAAATTAATAATAAAAAAAACATGAACTGCAACCTAAATCTAAACCTAAACCCAAAAAGAAAATAAAATAAAAATAAAAAAAAAACTAAAATAAAATAAAATAAAATAAATAAAAACATAAACTAAATTAAAAAAAAAAAAAAACTTAAATAAAATAAAAAAAACCTAACATTAAAATGAAATAAAGCTAAAATAAAATAAAATAAAAACTAAATAAATACCTAAAGTTAAAAAATAAAACATAAATCATAAACTAAAATAAAAATAAAACCTAAACCTAAACTAAGAAAAACTAAACTAAAATAAATGAAACCTAAAACTAAACCTAAAATAAACTAAACCTAAACATAAAACTAAATAGTATAAAATAAAATAAACCAAAAATAAACCTAAACGTAAAACTAAAACTAAAATAAAAACCTAAAACCTAAACCTAAAAAAATAAAAAAAGACCTAAAGCTAAATATTAAAATAAAAAATAAGAACTAAACTTAAAAAATAAAATAAAAGTAAAACTAAAGTAAAAAATAAACATAAACCTAAACCTACTAAAATAAAAAACCTAAGCTAAAATAAATAAACCTAAATTAAATAAACTAAACTAAATAAAAATAAAAATAAGCCAAATTTAAAATAAAAAATAAAATAAACTTAATAAACCTGAACCTACTAGTTTACTTAATTAAAAAAAAACCCTAACCATAAACCCTAAACCTTAAAACTAACCCTAAACCCTAAATCCTAAACCTACAACCCTAAACCACAAAACTAACCCTAAACACCAAACCCAAAATAAAAAAATAAAAAAATAATAAAAAAAACCTTAACCCTAAACCCTAAACCTAAAATAAAACCTAAACCCTTAACTACAACCCTAAACCCTAAAACTCTAAACACTAAACCCTAAACCCTAAACCTAAACCCTAAACCCTCAACCTTAAAACCTACAACCCTAAACCCTAAACTCTAAACACCAAACCATAAACTCTAAACTCTAAACCCTAAACCCTAAACCCTATAAACCTAAAACCCTAAAAACCTAAACCTAAACTAAATAAAACCTAAATATAAAATAAATAAAAAGACTTAAACCAAAATGAATTAAAATAAATAAAATATAATATAATAATATAAAATAAAATAAAATATAACAAAATAAATTAAATAAAATAAAAACCTAAATTAAAACCTAAACCTAAACCTAAACATAAGCCTAAACATAAACCTAAAAATAAAAACCAAAACTAAACTAAAATAAAATAAATAAAAACTTTAACTAAACTAAAAAATAAAATAAACCTAAAAAAACCTAAATAGAATAAATACTAAATGTAAGATAAAAATAAAATAAACCTAAAATAAAATCTAAATAAAATCCTAAATCAAAAAAATAAACCATAAAATAAAACCTGAAAATAAATAAAAAAATAAAAAAATCCTAATCTCTAATCCCTAAACCCTAACCCTAAAACCTAAACCCTAAAACCTTAAACCTAAACCCTAAACCTAAAACCCTAAACCCTAATCCTTAAACCCTAACCCTAAACCCTAAACCCTAAATGTTAAACCTAAACCTAAAGAAACTAAATAAATAAAAAACTAAACGTAAACCCTAAATCCTAATAATCGAAAACCTAAACTTAGACCTAAACCTAAATAATGGGTAGAACCTTGACGGCAGGAACATCAATATCAAGTAGGCTTAGTCTAGATCTCGCATTGCAGGCAAAGGTGAAGGCGACCATTATCATTGTGGTGGTGGGAGATTTTGAGGTGCTGATGGATATGGAGGTGGTGGTCGGAGCAATGGTTATTATGGAGGAGAGAGGAGTGACGGAGGTTACAACCGTGGTGGTCGCGGAGGGATAGATTGGGGATATGATGGCGGATCCTGCAGCTCGAGAGGTTATGGTGGTTATGATGGGAACTAGAGAAACTAAAGAATGGAAAATCCAATCGGCTACTTATGGAATTGTGTCTTTACAATAGAGATAGTTTTAGTTATCTATGGTTTGATTTTTTGCTCTATGCATGATCATTTTTTATCTATGTCATCACTTGTGTCTTAGAAAACATCGTGCGCTACTTGGTTGGTGAAATCAAAAAGAAGAAATGTTGAATATTAGTTTATTCTCTGTTAAATAAAACCTTAAACCCTAAACCTTAAACTAAAATCTAAATCCTAAACCTAAAACCTAAACCCTAAAACCTAAACCCTAAAAACCATAAACCCTAAACACTAAACCCTAAACATTAAATCATAAACCTTAAACCCTAAAACCCTAAACCATAAACCCTAAATACTAAACCTTAAACCCTAAATCCTAAAATGATAAACCCAAAATGCTAAAACATAAAACCTACAACCTTAAACCGGAAACCCTAAACCCAAAAATCTTAAACTCTAAATTCTAAACCCTAAACCATAAACATTAAACCTACAACTCTGAACCCTTAACCCAAAACCCTAAATACTAAAACACCAAATTTGAAACCCTAAAATTAAACCTAAACTTAAATGTTAAAACTGAACCTAAACCTAAACTTAAACCTAAATAAAATAAACTAAACTCTAAACTATAAACCTTAAACCTAAACTTAAACTAAACTTAAACTTAAACCTAAACCTAAAATAAACTAAACCTAAACCTAAATAAACTAAAACCTAAACCTAAACTCTAAACCTAAAACCTAAACTTAAACTTAAACTAAAACTAAAACCTAAACCTAAACTAAACCTAAACTTAAAACATAAACCTTAACTTAAGTTTAACCTAAACCTAAACTTAAGCACTAAACCTAAACCTAAACATAAACCTAAACTTAAACTTAAACTAAACCTAAACCTAAAGTTTAAACTAAATCAACCTAAACTCTAAATATAAACCTAAACTTAACCCTAAAGTTTAAATAAATCCTAAACTTAAACTAAACCTAAACTAAATACTAAACAAAACTTAAACTAAATAAACTAAACCTTAAATTTTAACTCTAACTAAACTTAAAACTCCTAACTAAACTTAAACTAAACTTAAACTTAAACTTAAACACAAAGCTCTAAACTTAAACTCCTAAACTTAAGTTTAAACCTAAACTTAAACTTAAACTTACACTTAAACTTAAACTTAAACTTAACCTAAACTCCTAACCTAAACCCTAAATTCTAAACCCAAAATCCTAAACTTAAACCTAAACTCTAAACCTTAAACTTAAACCTAAACCAGAAACCTAAATCCTAAACCCTAAACCCTAAACCCTAAACTCTAAACTCTAAACCCTAAACCCTAAACCCTAAACCCTAAAACCCCAAACCCTAAACCCTAAGACAAAACCCTAAACCATGAAAACCTAAAAACTTAAACCTAAACTAAATAAAACTAATAAATAAAATAAATAAAAAAACCTAAACCTAAATAAAATAAAAACCTAAACCTAAAATGAAAATTAAACCTAAACCAAACATAAAAAATAAAAATAAAATCTAGGCTAAAATAAAATAAATAAAACCTAAACTAAACCAAAAATTAAAATAAACCTAAAAATAAAAAGATCTAAATAAAATAAGAACTAAACATAAAATAAACATTAATTAAACCTAAAATAAAATAAAATAAAAATTGAAAAAAAACCTAAACGTAAAACGTAAACCCACACTAAAAAGAAACCTAAACCTAAAATAAAAATAAAATAAAAAAAGTAAAATAAACCAAAACTAAAATAAACTAAACTAAAATAAATTAAACCTAAACCTAAACCTAAAATAAACTAAACCTAAACCTAAACCTAAACTAAATAATATAAAATAAACAAAAAATAAACCTAAACCTAAACTAAAAAATAAAACCTAAAAATAAACCTAAAATAAAAACCTAAAAGTTAAACCTGAAAAAATAAAATAAAAGCCTAAACCTAAACCTAAAACTAAAAAATAAAACTTAAACCTAAAAAGTAAAATAAAAATAAAACTAAACTAAAAAATAAACATAAACCTAAACCAAAACTTTAAAAATAAACTAAAACAAAAATACCTAAACTAAAATAAATAAACTTAAAATAAATAAAATAAACTATGTAGAAACAAAAATGAACATAAATAAAAATAAAAAATAAAAAAACTAAAATAAATAAAAATTAAACTAAATAAACCTAAACCTATTAATTTACATAATTTTAATTAAATTTCAAAAATAAATAAATAAAAACACTAAACCCTAAACCTTAAACTCTAAACCTTAAACTAAATAAATCATAAAACCTAAACCTAAACACTAAATAAACTAAACCCAAACCCTAAACCTTAAACCTAAACAAATTTAAACCCTAAAACTTAAACCCTAAATAAACCTAAACTAATCCTAAACCTTAAACCCTTATAATCCTAAACTAAACCCTAAACTGACTAAACTAAAGTTAAACCCTAAACCTAAATAAACCTTAAACCTAAACCTAAACCTAAACCTAAACCTAAGTTTAACCTAAACTTAAACTAAGTTTAAGTTTAAATTTAAACTCTAAGAAATTTAAACTCTAAACTAAACTCTAAACTTAAATCTAAATTTAAACCTAAACTTAAACTTAAACTTAAACTTAAACTAAACTAAACTTAAACCTAAATTTAAACTTAAACATAAACTCCTAAACTTAAACTTAAAGTAAACCTAAACTAACCTAAACTAAATAAACCTAAACTACACTTAATAATCTTAACTTAAACTTAAACTAAACTCCTAAACTTAAACCTAAACCTAAACAACTTAAACTGCTAAACCTAAACCTAAACCTAAGTTTAAAGTTTAAACCTAAACTATACCTAAATTAAATCTTAAACCTAACTTAAACTATAACCTAAAACTATAAATCTAAACTAAATCTAAACTTAACCTAAACCTTAAACCTTAAACACTAAACCCTAAACCCTAAACCCTAAATCCTAAAACCTAATACCCTAAACCCTAAACCCAAAACCCTAAACTCTAAACCCTAAACCCAAAACACTAAACCCTAAACCCTAAAACCTCAAACCCTAAACCCAAAGCCCTAAACCCTAAACCATGAAAACCTAAAAACCTAAACCTAAACTAAATAAAACCTAAAAATAAAATTAATAAAAAAACCTAAACCTAAAATGAAAATTAAACCTAAACCAAAAATAAAAAATAAAAATAAAAACTAGACTAAAATAAAATAAATAAAACTTAAACTAAACCAAAATTAAAATAAACATAAAAATAAAAAGATATAAATAAAATAAGAACTAAACCTAAAATGAACATTAATTAAACTGAAAATAAAATAAAATAAAAATTGAAAAAAAAAAACCTAAAGGTAAAACGTAAACCCGCACTAAAAAGAAACCTAAACCTAAAATAAAAATAAAATAAACAAAATAAAATAAGCCAAAACTAAAATAAACTAAACTAAAATAAATTAAACATAAACCTAAACCTAAAATAAACTAAACCTAAACCTAAAACTAAACTAAATAATATAAAATAAACTAAAAATAAACCTAAAACTAAACTAAAAAATAAAACCTAAAAATAAACCTAAAATAAAAACCTAAATCCTAAACCTAAAAAAATAAAATAAAAGCCTAAGCCTAAACCTAAAAATAAAGAATATAACCTAAACCTAAAATATAAAAATATAAATAAAACTAAACTAAACATAAACCTGAACCTAAAGTTTAAAATAAACTAAAACAAAAAATACTTAAACTAAAATAAATAAACTTAAAATAAATAAACTAAACTAAGTATAAAAAAAAATGAACATAAATAAAAATAAAAAAAATAAAAAAACTAAAATAAATAAAAAATAAACTAAATAAACCTAAACCTACTGATTTACTTAATTTAAATTAAATTTTAAAAATAAATAAATAAAAACACTAAACCCTAAACCCTAAACCTTAAACTCTAAACCTTAAACCCTAAATAACCCCAAACCATAAAAACCTAAATCCTAAACCCAAACCCTAAACCCTAAACCCTAAACCTTAGACCTAAACACTAAGCCCTAAACTAAAACTCTAAAACCTAAACCCTAAACCTAAACTAATCCTAAACCCTAAGCTATCCCTACACCCTAAACCCTAAAATCCCTAAATCCTAAAGGCTAAAAACTATCCCTTAAACCCTAAACCCTAAACCTTAACCCTAAAACCTAAACCCTAACCTTACTGGAAGTTCTGGTGGATATGATGGTGGATATCGAGGTGGTTGTTATGGAGGCAGGATCTGGAGGTTGAGGATCTGGAGGTGCTAATGGATCTAAAGGTGCTAATGGATATGGAGATGGTAGTTATGGAGGCGGGAGGAGTGTTAGGTTAAAATTGTAATGGTGGCGAGGGATGATCGTGGATATGATGGAGGATCCCGCTACTAGTGAGGTGGTCCGATGGGAGCTAAAGAAACAAGAATGGTTGATCCGACCTACTTATGGAATTTTGTCTTTACATTAGAGATGATTCTAGTTTTCTAGGGTATTTGATCTGCTCTATGCATGCTCATTTGTTATGTATGTCGTCGCTTGTATCTTAGAAAACTTGGTCTGCTACTTGGTTGATGAAATCTAAAAGAAGAAATGTTTAATATGAATTTCTTCTCTATTAAAAAAAAACAATAAACCCTAAACCCTAAACCCTAGATGAAAACCTAAACCCGAAACCTTAAACCCTAAAAACCCTAAAAACCATAAAAACCCTAAAATCCTAAATCGTAAACCCTAATCCTTAAACCCTAAACCTTAAACCCTAAACAGACATAAACCCTAAACCCTAAACTAACCTAAACTCTAAATGCTAAGCTAACCTAAACCGTAAACCCTAAATCCTAAACCCTAAATAATAAAGTAAAAAACCCTAAACCCTAAAATAATACCCAAACATAAAATAAAAATAAAAAAACATAAAATAAAATAAAATGAAAACTAGATAAAAATCTAAACCTAAAAAATAAATCTAAAAACAAAATCTAAAAATAATAAAAAAATAAAACCTAAACCTAAAATAAGGAAAATAAAAAAACCTAAACCTAAGCTAAAATAAATTAAATTAAAAAAAATAAAACCTAAACTTAAACATAAAATAAACTAAACCTAAACCCAAACTAAAAAAAATAAAATAAACTAAAAATAAACCTAAACCTAAAGTAAAAAATAAAACCTAAAAATAAACTGAAAATAATAAACTATAACTTAAACCTAAAAAAATAGAACATAGACCTAAACCTAAACCTAAAAATAAAAAATAAAACCTAAACTTAAAAATAAAATAAAAATAAAACTAAACTAAAAAATAAGCATAAACCTACACATAAACCTATAAAATAAACTAAAATGAAAAACCTAAACTAAAATAAATAAATCTAAACCTAAATAAACATAAAAATAAACCAAAATAAAATATTAAAATAAAATAAATGAAACTAAAAATAGAAATTAAAAAAATTAAGTAAATCTAAACATACTGGCTTACTTAATTTAAAAAAAAACCCTAAACCTTAAACACGAAACCATAAACCCTAAACCCTAAAACTGACCCTAAACCCTAGACCATCAAACTACAACCCTAAACCAACTACCCTACACCCTAAACCCTAAAAACACCTAAACCCTAAACCCTAAACCCTAAACCCTAAAACTCTAAAACCCTAAACCCTAAACTCTAAATTAACCCTAAACCATAAACCCTAAACCCTAAAAACCCTAAACCATAAAGCCTAAACACTAAACCTTAAACCCTAAACCCTAAACTAACCCTAAACTCAAAGCTAACCCTAAACCCTATGTCGTAAACCCTAAAAACACTAAACCCTAAACCCTAAATCCTGAACCTTAAAGCCTAATTCGTAAACCTTAAAGCCTAAAGCCTAAACTAACCCTAAACCCTAAGCTAACCCTAAACCCTAAACCTTAATACTTGACCTTAAATCCAAAATGCTAAAACCTTAAATGTTGAAACCCTAACCCTAAACCATAAACCTTAAACCATAAATCATAAACCATAAAAACCTAAAAACCTAAACCTAAACTAAATAAAACCTAAAAATAAAATAAATAAAAAACATAAACCTAAATATAATAATAAAATATAATAAAATAAAAACCTAAACTAAAACCTAGTCCTAAAACTAAAAATAAAATAAATTAAAAAAGTAAAAATAAAGTAAAATATAATAAATAAAAACTTAAGACTAACTAAATAATAAAATAAACATAAAAATAGAAAAACTAAATAAAATAAATAATAAATGTAAAATAAAAATATAATAAATATAAAATAAATTATAACAAAAACCTAAACCTAAAAAATAAACCTAAAAATAAATGAAAAATAAACCCTAAACCTAAAATAGAAAAACCTAAACCTATAATAAAAATAAAATAAATAAAATAGAATAAACCTAAACCTAAACTAAAATAAATAAAACCTAACCTAAACTTAAAATAAACTAAACCTAACTCTAAACCTAGACAAAATAAAATAAAATAAACTAAAAATAAACCTAAACCTAAACAAAAAAATAAAGCCTGAAAATAAACATAAAATAAAAACCTAAAACCTAAACCTAAAAAAATATAATAAAACCTAAACCTTAACCTAAAAATAAAAAAAATAAAACTTAAACCTATAAAATAAAAATAACTCAACTAAAAAATAAACTTAAACCTAAACCTAAACCTAAAAGATAAACTAAAATAAAAAACCTAAACTGAAATAAATAAACCTAAAATAAATAAACTAAACTAAATAAAAAATATAAATAAAGCTAAAAAATAAAGTAAACTAAATAAATTTAAAAATAAACTTAATATACTAGATAAACCTAAAACTATCGGTTTACTTAATTTTTTTCTTTAAAAAAAAAACTTAAACCCAAAATCCCAAACCCTAAACCCTAAACCCTAAATCTACAACTTTAAACCCTAAACCCTAAACTCCAAAACCACTAAACCATAAACCTTAACTCTAAACATTAAACCCTAAAAGCATAAACGCTAAAACCCTAAACCCTAAAACCTAAACCCTAAACCCTAAACCTTAAACATTAAACCATAAACCCTAACCGTAAACCCTAAACCCTAAACCCCAAGCCCTTAACCTAAACTTAAAGTAACTAAATAAATTATAAAATAATCCTAAGCCCTAAAACATAATAAACTTAAAGCTAAACCAAAACCCTAAAAGGGCGTAACCTTGATGACAAGAACATGATCACAACCAGATTAGTCTAGACGCGGAGGTGGCGTTATCAAGTGGTGGTGGGGGGTGGATGTGCTAGTGAATATGGAGGTGATGGTCAGAGCAGTGGTGGTTTTGGTGGCCAGAGGAGTGACGGAGGTTACAGCCATCGTGGTGACGGGGGAAGAGATTGGGGATATGATGGTGGATCCCGCTACTCGAGAGGCCAGGGTGGTTTTGATGGGAATTGGAGAAATTGAAGAATGTCCAATCCAAATGCTTATGAACCGTGTCTTTAAGAGAGACGGTTCTACTTACCTAGGGTTTTGGATTTTCAATATGTGTGCTCATTTTTCAACTTTGTTGTTACTTGTGTCTTAGAAAACATGGTGTGTTACTTGGTTGATGAATTCAAAAAGAAGAAATGTTGAATATGATTTTATTCACAAATAACAAAATAACCAAAAACCTAAAACCTAAACTAAAATTGAAAAACCTAAAACCTAAACTAGAAACCCTAAACCCTAAACCCTAAAACCCTAAACCTAAACACCAAACCCTAAATCCTAAAACCCTAAACCCTAAAACCTTAACCTAAACCCCAAACCATAAACCCTAAACCAAAACCCTAAACCCAAAAAAAACCTAAAAAGACTAAATGCAAACTAAATATAACCTAAAAATAAAAAATAGAAAACCTAAACATAAATAAAATAAAAATACAATAAAATAAAACCAAACTAAAATCCAAACCTAAACCTAAACCTAAACCTAAAAATAAAATAAAATAAAAATTAATAGCTAAATAATAATAAAATAAATAAAAACCTAAACTAAACTAAATAAAGTAAAATAACCTAAATAAAATAAAAACTAAACATAAAATATAAATTAAATAAACATAAAATAAAATAAAATAAAAACTAAATAAAAACCTAAACCTAAAAAACTAAACATAAAAATAAAACCTAAAAATAGAAAAATAAAATAAATCTAAACCCTAAACTAAAAAAAACTAAACCTCAAATAAACAAAATAATATAAACCTAAACCTAAACTAAAACAAATAAAACCTAAACCTAAACCTAAAATAAACCAAACATAAACACTAAACAAAATAAAATCAAATAAACAAAAAATAAAACTAAACCTAAACTAAAAAATAAAACCTAAAAGTAAACTTAGAATAAAAACATAAAACCTAAACCTAAACCTAAAAATAAAAAATAAAACTAAACCTAAAATATGAAAAAAATAAAACTAAACTAAAAAGTAAACATAAACCAAAACCTAAACCTAAAAAATAAACTAAAATAAAACCTAAACTAAAATAAATAAACTAAAGTAAATAAAATAAAATAAAGCTATAAAATAAACTAAATAAACTAGTAAACCTAAACTTAGTTAATTTTAAAAAACCCTAAACCCTAAACCTTAAACCCTAAACCCCAAATCGTAAAACTAACCCTAAACCCTAAACCTAAAACCTACAACCCTAAACCCACAACTGTAAATCCTAAACCCTAAACCCTAAACCCTAAACCCTAAATCTCTAAAGCCCTTAGCCCTAAACCCTAAACAAAACCTAAGCACTAAACCCTAAACTAACCCTAAGCTAACCCCAAACCCTAAACCCTAAATCTTAAACACTAAATCTTTAAAACCCTAATCCCTAAAGCTTAAAAACTAAACCTAAACCCTAACTATAAAAACCTAAAAACTTAAACCTAAATTAAATAAAAAATACCTAAACCAAAATAAAAAATTAAAATAAAATAAAAACCTAAACTAAAACCTAAACCTAAAACAAAAAATAAAATAATATTAAAAATAAAAATAAACTAAAATAAGATAAATAAAACATAAACTACACTAGAAAATAAAATAAACCCAAGAATAAAAAAATTTAAAGAAAATAAAAACTAAATGTAAAATAAAAATAAAATAAACCTATAATAAAATAATATAAAAACTAAGTAAAATCTAAAACCTAAAAAATAAACCTAAAAAAATAAAAAATGAAACCTAAACCCTAAACTAAAAAAATTAAACCTAAAATAAAAATAAAATAAATAAAATAAAATAATCCTAACATAAACTAAAATAAATAACACCTAAACCTAAACTTAAGATAAATTAAACCTGAACATAAACCTAAACTAAATAAAATAAAATAAACTAAAAATAAACCTAAACCTAAACCTTAAAAAATGAAGTAAAAACCTTAACCTAAACCTAAACCTAAAAATAAAAAAAATAAACCTAAACTAAGTAAACTAAAATAAAATAAAACTCAAATAATCTAAACCTAAACCTAAGCTAAAAAATTAAACCTAAATAAACCTAAAATAAAAACCTAAAACTTAATCCTAAAAAAATAAAATAAAAACTTAAACATAAACATAAAAATAAAGATAAAACCTAAACCTAAAAAAAACTCAACTAAAAAATAAACCTAAACATAAACCTAAACCTAAAAAATAAAATAAAATAAAAAACCTAAATTAAAATAAATAAACCTAAAATAAATAAACTAAACTAAAAAAATAAAAAAACCTAAATAAAAAAATAAAATAGATAAACCAAATTAACCTAAACCTATCAGTTTACTTAATTTTTTTTAAAAAAAACCTTAAACAACAAAACTAACCCTAACCCCTATACCTACAAAACTAAACTTACAATCCTAAACCCTAAACTCTAAACCATAAACCCTAATCCCTAAACTATAAACCTTAAACCCTAAACCCTAAAGCCTAAACCCTAACCCTAAACCCTAAACCCTAAAAGCATAAACTTTAAAACCCTAAACCCTAAACCCTAAACCCTAAACCCTAAATGCTAAACCCTAAACCATAACCCTAAACCCTAAACCCTAAACTCCAAACCCTAAACCCTAAACACCAAACCCTAAAGCTAAACTTAATGTAACTAAATAAATTAAAAAATAAACCTAAACCCTAAAACATAATAAACTTAAACCTAAAGCTAAACCCTAAGAATGGGTCAACCTCATAGAACATCACTATCAACCAAGCTTAGTCTAGATCCTGGAGGCAAAGGAGGAGTAAAATTATGTCAAGTGGTGGTGGGGATTTGGAGGTGCCGTGGATATGGAGGTGGTGGTTGGAGCAGCTTGTGGTTATGGAGGCGTGAGGAGAGGCAAGTTACTGGTGGTGGTGGAGGGAGAGATCGAGATATGATGGTGGATCCCACTACGAGAGGCCGTGATGGTTCTAATGGGAACTAAAGAAATTGAAGAACCATCGATTTGATCCGCTTATGAACTGTTCATAAGACAGATGGTTCTAGTTATTTAGCATTTTTTATTTGCTCTATGTGTGCTCATTTTTTATCTAGGTTGTATCTTGTGTCTTAGAGAACTTGGTGTGTTACTTGGCTGACAAAGCTAAAAAGAAGAAATATTGAATATGAATTTGTTCTCTGTTAAAAAAATTAAAAACCCTAAACCCTAAACTAAAACATGAACCCTAAACCTTAAACCTATACCCTAAACCCTAAACGCTAAAAATATAAAAACAATAAAAAACCCCTAACCCTAAATGCTAAACCCTAAAATTAACCCTAAACCAAACCCAAAAAACCTTAAACTCCCCAAAACCCTAAAAAAGAAACTAATAAAACATGAAACCAAACTAACTAAAGTTAAAACTAATAAATAATAAACTAAAACTAATAAAACTAATAAACTAATACTAAAACTAAACTAAAACTAACTAATAACTAACTAATAAAACTGATAAACTAATAAATAATAAACTAAAAACCTAATAATAACTAATAAAAAACTAAAACTAATAAAAAAACTAAATAAAACTAATAATAAATAACTAATAACCTAAAACTAATAACTAATATACTAATAACTAATAAACTAAAAAAACTAATAAACAAACTAATAAACTAAACTAATAATAATAAAACTAATAAACTAAGTAACTAAACTAAATAAGAATAATAAACAATAATTAAAAAAATAACTAACTAACTAAACTAATAATAAAACTATCGAATAAACTAACTAATAAATAATAAAATAACTAAACCCTAAACCCTAACTAAATAAATAAACTAAATAATAATAATAAAACTATTAATAATAAACATAAACTAATAATAATAATAGAAACTAAAGAAAAAAACTAAACTAAAACAAAACTAATAATAAACCAACTATGTAAACTAATAATAATAATAAAAATAAATAATAAAAAATTAAACCATAAACCAAACTAAAACCTAATAATAATAAACTAATAAACCCAAACCCATAACTGAACTAATAAAACTAATAAACTAATAAATAAACTAACAAAACTAAACTAATAAAATAAACCACTAACTAAAAATAACTAAAACCTAAATAATAATAAAACCATATACTAATAATAATAACAAACTAATAAGAACTAAACTAACTAACAATAAATAATAAATAAACTAAGATAAACTAAACCCCAATAAACAAATAAACTAAATAAACTAATAAACTAAGCCTAACCTCCCCCACCCCTGATTAAACTAAGCTAAAATGATATTAACTAAAACTAAAACTAATAAAACTAAACTAATAACTTAACTAAAAAACTAAACTAACTATACTAAACATAAAATTAATAATAAACTAAATTAAATCCCTCACACTTAGCAAATTACAACTCTAAAGCCTAGTTAGGACATACCACACAAGCTTTAATTCACACATTAGATTAAGTCACCATTTATAGATTTATGTTAGGGAGGTGTATGGTTTGATGTATGCTTATTTTGCGATGTATTATTTAGACTGGATGTTAGGGTACATGTACGTAGCCTGGATGTTAGGCTAATATTAGCCTAATCATGCTTTTTGTAGGGGGTTGTGCTTAAGGGGCCGCTAAATAATAATATAAATGCTTTTTTCTATGCAGGTTGCTTAGCCCCTAAGCATAACCCACCTTAAGATAGGTGGGCTTGGTTACCCATGTTTGGAGTGCTAAGTCCAAATTATTCAAATAGTTTCTTGATTGTATGGTGTGTTTAGCTAACATTTTTTGTGCTTTGTAGCTAGATTTACTTTCCTTCTTTTAATGTAATTTTGCATTAGGATTAGGATGAGTATTATGAGAGATTAGGATGAGCATTGGTTATAAGACCAAGTCTTATGTACCATGTGATGCGTTTGGAGCAAGCATATCCAAATCAATCCAAAAAGAAGGAAGAAATAGAGAAAATTAAATGAAGAAATGGAAGATGAAGAAATGAAGAAGCAAGAATGAAGAATGAAGACCCCCATAACATTCATCATTTGTAATTGTAATTATTCTCTTGTAATCCGTTGTATAAGAGTAGAACTCAACTACCCACATTTTTTTCGGATGTATGGTACGCGATTGGCCTTTTATTCTTTCATGATAGCTTTATAAAATTATTTGATGTTTTGTTTAGCTTGTGCATTAGAAAAAGCATGCCTTTTCATAGTTTATTTATGATTGGTGATTGTTGAATGGCCTGGATGCAATTGAGCTCTTAGGATAAAAATAAATTTTTTATCCCATTAACAACTCATAACTAAACTTTTAAAATAACTCATAATCTCATATAAAAACATAGGCATTAAATCAAGATAGTAAAATATTTAGTAACCCCTTAGCTGGATGTTATATGTTTAATATCATGCATAATCATCTTGTTTCACTCTTATTAAGAGAGGGCTTCCATCTTTGCTAGATAGAATGGGCTTAAACTTTGAGAGCCTATGATGGAAGAACACTGATTTCCCTTTTGATTTGGCCCATAATCAACTTCTCATGCATTTAGGCAACCAAAATCCTATATCTTGTGTCAAAAAAAAGAGTCCTAAATTAAATAAAATTTGATAAGAATTTGCATTAGATTTAAGTCAGTATTCATACCCCTCATGCTCTAGTCTCTTAGGGAGTGGGTTTAAGGACTTAGTATTTTTTCTAAATAATAACAACCTAGCCATCTCAAGAAAAGCATATGACTTGCCTACATGGATTTAAAGCATAGGAGGAGTTAGTTGGTCGCCACTCGGAAATAATAAGTCTAGTGATTTATTCTCTCTGGAGGTAAACCATATAACCACTTTCGCCTTAGATTTAGGTCATGCTTTGGCCCTCGCCAAAGTTCCCTAGATTTAGGATCTGAGGTTGCTTTTTCCCCTTACGTGCTACAATAAAAAATCCTCACCTCAGATTTCCATCTTGTATTGTGGAATTATAAGTCCTAGATTTCTAATAAAATTTCAAATCAAATAAATAAATCTCCTCAATTTTAAATATATAAAGCCCAACCATAGGATAGATTGGACTACTCACTAGGTTTCTTAATACCATGAGTACTCCCTACTCATCTCCTTTGGTTTAGATAATAACTCTTCCTTTTTGATCCATCCCACTTGATCTTCTAAAATACAACCAATTTATTGATAGTCCTTCTTTGAATACACAATAATCGCCTACTTTAATCGAGAGTATTCTTAAGGGATTCATTTTTTTAAGATGTAATTAACTATAGGGGCTTGCCTCCATAGGGAACTCAATGAACACGACTTAAATAAACCCTACTTTACTTTTACATGTAAAGTATGGGAAAAATCTCTAGTATATTCGTAAATCCATCATGCCTTAGAGTCCTTAGATTGTATAGGGTGGTGATTTCTATCTTCGAGATAGTACACTATTCTTTGATGGCATGCCCAATCACCTCGATAAGTATATCCTCAGATCTATGTGTTGCCTCACATACACATATAAATGAAACCAAAAAATAAACACCACAAACCCTAAACCTTAAAACCAAAACCCTAAACCATAAATCCTAAACCCTAAAACATACAACTAAACCCTAAACCTTAAACACTAAACCCTAAACTTTAAAAACCCTAAACTTTCTAAACAGTAAACCCTAAACCCTAAACCTTTAAACTACAACCCTAAACCCTAAATCCTAAAACCTAAACCCTTAAACTAAACCCTAAACCCTAAACCCTAAACAAAAAACCCTAATCTCTGAACCCTAATCCCAGAACCCTAAACCCTAAACCCTAAAACCTTAAACCCTAAAACCCCAAACCCTAAACATTAAACCCTAAACCATAAACCCTAAAAACCTAAAAACATGAACCTAAGCTAAATAAAACCTAAAAATATAATAAATAAAAAAACCTAAACCTAAATAAAATAATAAAATAAAATAAAATAAAAACCTAAACCTAAACCTAAAACTAAACTTAAACCTAAAAATAAAATAAAATAAAAAATATGAACTAAACTAAAATAAAGTAAAAAAAACCTAAACTAAACTAAAAAATAAAATAAAGCTCAAAATAAAAAAGACTAAATAAAATAAAATTGAACTTAAAATAAACATTTATTGAATCTAAGATAAAATAAAATAAAAATTGAATAAAAACTTAATCCTAAAAAATAAACCTAAAAATAAATAAAATTTAAAACATATAAACTAAAAAAATAACCTAAACCTAAAAGAAAAATAAAATAAGAAAATAAAATAAACCTAAACTAAAATAAACTACACTTACTAAATAAAAGCTAAACCTTAATCTAAAATAAACTAAACCTAGACCTAAACATAAACTAAGTAAAATAATATAAAAAAAATAAACCTAACCTAAACTAAAAAATATAAAAAATAAACCTAAAATAAAAACATAAAACCTAAACTTAAAAAATTAATAAAAAACCTAAACCTAAATCTATAAATAAAAAATAAAATCTAAACATAAAAAATAAAATAAAATTAAAACTAAACTAACAATAAACCTAAATGTAATCTTAAAAAAATAATACCTAAAAATAAACCTAAAATAAAAACCTAAAACCTAAACCTAGAAAAATTAAATAAAAATCAAAACCTAAACCTAAAAATAAAAATAAAAAACCTAAACTGAAAAAAAACTAAAATAAAACTAAACAAAAATTAACCTAAACATAAACTTAAACCTTAAAAAAAAAGTAAAATAAAAAACCTAAACTAAAATAAATAACTAATCTAAATAAAAATAAAAATGAACTTAAATAAAAATAAAAAATAAAATAAACTACAATAAATAAAACTAAATAAACCTAAACCTACTAATTTACTTAATTTAAATAAATAAATTAATTAATTAAAAACCCTAAACCCAAAACCCTAAACCCTAAACCCTAAAAACCATAAACCCTAAATCCTACACCCTATACTCTAAACCCTAAATCCAAAACCTAAACTATAAACCATAAACCCTAAACAACCCCAAACCCTAGAACCCTAAACTCTAAACCCTTAACCCTAAATCCAAACCTAAACCCTAAACCCTAAAACCAAAACCCTAAACACAAAACCTTAAACCCTAAAACCTAAACCCTAAACTAGCCCTAAACATTAAGCTATCCCTAAACCCTAAACCCTTAGGCCTAAAAATTAAACCCTAAACCCTAAACCTTAATCATAAACCTTAAACCTCACCTTACTAGGTGTTGGTGGATTTAATGATATAGGTGATGGTTTTGAAGGTAAGATCAGGTGGGGACTAGGTGTTGATGGATCGGTGGAATATGGAGGTGGTGGTTATGGAGGCAAGAGGAGTGAGAGGTTACAACCGTGGATGAGGGATAGATCGTGGATATGGTGGCATTCCACTACCTAAAGGGTGGTCTATAACTAGAAAAGCACACTCACTAAACCTTTATAAGAGATGGTTCCTATCTGGGTTTTGATTTGCTCTATGTGTGCTCATTTATCTATGTCATCACTTGTATCAAAACTTGGTCTCCTACATGGTTGATAAAATACAAAATAAGAAATGTTGAATCAATTTGTTCTCTATTAAAAAACTTTAAACCCTAAACCCTAAATCCAAAACTAAAACCAAAACCTAAACATTTAACCTTAGAAACCCTAAAAACCCTATAACCATAAACCCTAAACCCTAATCCCTCAACCCTAAACCCTAAAATAACCTAAACCCTAAACCCTAAACTAACTTAAACCCTAAAGCCTAAACTAACCTAAATCCTAAACCCTAAATCCTAAACCATAAACCCTAAACCCTAAACTATAAAACCCTGAACCCTAAAATAAAACCCAAACATAAAATAAGAATAAAAAAACTAAAAATAAAATAAAATAAAAATTAAATAAAACCTAAATAAAAAAATATATAAAAATAAAACCTAAAATAAATAATAAAAATACCTAAACCCTAAACTTAAAATAACCTAAACCTAAAATAAATTAAATAAAATAAACCTAAACCTAAACTAAAATAAATAAAACCTAAACCTAAACTTAAAAGAAACTAAACCTAAACCCCAAATTAAATAAAATAAAATAAATTAAAAATAAGCCTAAACCTAAACTAAATAATAAAACTTAAAAAATAAAATTAAAGCCTAAAACTAAAAATAAAAAATATAACTTAAACCTAAAAAAATAAAAATAAAAATAAACTACAAAATAAACCTAAACCTAAACATAAATCAAAAAAATAAACTAAAACAAAAAACCTAAACTAAAATAAATAAACCTAAAATAAATAAACTAAACTAAATAAGAATAAAAATAAACCTACAACAACAACAACAACAAGCCTTTATCCCACTAAGTATCCTACATGAATAATGTCTCCATTATTCCTATTATATGTCAAATTCATAAAAGAATAAAAATAAACCTAAATAAAATAAAAAATAAAATAAACAAAATAAATAAAAAAAATAAACTAAATAAACCTAAACCTACCGGTTTACTTAATTTTAAAAAAAAGTAAATAAAATAAAACCCTAATCCTAAACCCTAAAAATTAAATCTAACCCTAAACCCTGAACTATCAACCCTAAACCTACAACCCTAACCCCTAAACCCTAAACCCTAAAACCCTTAACCCTAAACAGAAACCCTAAAACCTAAAACCTAAAACCCTAAATTCTACAACCTAAACCCTAAAACCTACAACCCTAAACACTAAACACTAAACCCCAAACCCTAAACCCAAACCCTAAACCCTAAACCTTAAACCCTAAACACTAAAAACCTAAAAACCTAAACCTAAAACCTAAAAACCTAAACCTAAACTAAATAAAACCTAATAATAAAATAAATAAAAACACCTAAACCAAAATTAAATAAAAAAATAAAATGAAATAAAAACCTAAACTAAAACCTTAACCTAAATAAACCTAAAAAATAAAAAACTACTAAAAGAAAATAAATAAAAAAGTTAAACTAAACAAAAAAATTTAAATGTAAAATAAAAAAATAAAAACTAAATAAACCTAAACCTAAAAAAATAAACCTAAAAAAAAACCTATAAATAAGTAAAAAAATAAACCTAAACCAAAACTAAAAAATAAACCTATACCTAAAATAAATAAATAAAATAAACCTAAACCTAAACTAAAATAAATAAACCTAAACCTAAACTAAAATATACTAAACCTAAACCCTAAACTAAATAAACTAAAATAAACCTAAACTTAAACTAAAAAAATAAACCTAAAAAATAAACCTAAAATAAAAAACCTAAAACCTAAACCAAAAAAATAAAATAAAATCAAACTTAAACTCAAAATAATTAATAAAACCTAAACCTAAAAAATATAAAATAATAAAAAATACTAAACTAAAAATTAACATAAAGCTAAACCTAAACTAAGATAAACTAAAATAAAAACCTAAACTAATTAAATAAACCTAAAATAAATAAACTAAACTACATAAAAAAAATAAACCTAAATAAAATAAAATAAAATAAGCTAAAATAAAAAAATAAAACTAAATAAACATAAACCTATACTTAATTTAAAATTAAACTAAACACTAAACCTAAAACCATTAATCAAGTAAAATAAAACTTAAACCTAAAATAAATAAAACCTAAATCCAAACTAAATAAACCTAAACCTAAATAATAAAAAATCTAACTAAACCCTAAAATAATCCTAAACCTAAACCCAAAATAAACACAAACCTAAACTAAAACCTAAACTAAACTAAACCTAAACCCTAAATCCTAAATAAACTAAACTAATCCCTAAACTAAAAAAAAAATCCTAAACCCTAAATAACTAAAACTAAACTAAACTAAATAAAAATAAAACCTAACTAAATGCTAAACTAAACCCAAAACCTAAAACCCCTAAACCTAAACCAAAAAAATCTAAACCTAAATAAACCTAAAACCTAAACTAAATAAAATAAACCTAACCTAAACCAAAATTAAATAAATAAATAAAATAAATAAACATGATATAAATAAAATAAAATAAAAACTAAAAATAAATAAACTAAATAAAATAAACTAAACTAAATAAACCTAAACCTAAACTAAGCTAAAATAAATTAAATTAAACTAAACTAATCCTAAACCTAAATCAAATCCTAAACCTAAACCTAAACTAAATAAGTTAAAATAAACTAAATAAATTAATTAAAATAAACTGAACGAAATAAACATAAATAAACCTAAACCAAAACTAAAATAAAATAAACTAAACCTAAAAATAAACTAAATAAATAAAAACTAAACTAAATAAAAAAAACCTAATCGAAATAAATAAAACCTAAACTAAATAAATAAACCTAAACTAAAAATAAACTAAACTAAACTAAACAAAAATAAACCTAAACCTAAACTTAAAACCTAAACTACATAAACTTAAACATAAATAAATAAAATAAACTAAAATAAAATAGACTAAACCTAAACAAAATAAACCTCAACCTAAACCTAAACTTTAAATAAATAAACTAAACTAAATAAATAAACCTAAACTAAATAAACTAAATAAAAACTAAAATAAAGATAAAACTAAACCTAAACCTAAACTAAACTAAATAAATAAACCTAAAAAAATAAAAAAATAAACATAAACCTAAACCTAAACCTAAACAAATAAAAAATAAACCTAAACCTAAATAAATAAAACTAAAAACTTAAACTAAAATAAACATAAACTAAACAAAATAAAATAAAATAAAATAAACTAAAATAAATAACCTAAACCTAAATAAATAAACCTAAACTAAATAAACCTAAACTAAATAAAACCAAAAAACTAAACAAAACCTAAACCTAAACTAAATAAACAAACCTAAAATAAAATTAAACCTAAATCTAAACCTATACATAAACCTAAACTAAAAAATAAATAAACTAAATAAAACTAAACTAATAAATTTAAACCTAAATAAATTAAACTAAATTAACCTAAAACTAAACAATAAATAAACTAAAAACTAAATAAAATAAATCTAAACCTAAATAAACTAAACTAAACTAAACTAAAATAAATCAATAAAAAACTAAACTAAAAAATAAATAAATAAAAAAACTAAAACCTAAATTAAAATAAATAAAATTAAAAAAATAACTAAACTAAACCTAAACCTAAACCTAAAAATAAATTAAACAAAACTAAAAAATAAAACCTAAACCTAAACTAAATAAATAAACTAAATAAAATAAACTAAATAAAAAACTAAATAAACCTAAACCTAAATAAACTAAATAAAATAAAAATAAAAATCTAAACCTAAACCTAAACCTAAACTTAAACTAAATTAAAACCTAAACTAAAACCTAAACCTAAACTAAACTAAAAAACTAAAATAAAACCTAAATAAATATAAACCTAAACCTAAACTAAATTAAACAAAATAAAAAAAAAATAAACTAAACAAAATAAACTAAAATAAACTAAACTAAATAAATAAATAAATAATAAAACCTAAACTAAACTAAACCTAAACCTAAACTAAAATAAACTAAACTAAATAAAGCAAAACCTAAACTAAACCTAAACCTAAACCTAAACTTAAAAAAATAAACATAAAATAAAAACTAAATAAAATAAACCTAAACCTAAACTAAATAAATAAAATAAAAATAAAATAAACTAAATAAACCTAAACCTAAACTAAATAAATAAACCTAAATAAAATAAACTAAAATAAACCTAAACAAAATAAATGTAAACTAAACTAAATAAACCTAAAACCAAAAATAAACCTAAACCTAAACTAAACTAAATAAAAAATAAATTAAATAAAATAAACCTAAACCTAAACTAAATATAAATAAATAAACCTAAATAAATAAACTAAATTAAACTAAAATACTAAATAAAATAAACTAAACTAAAATAAATAAACTAAACCTAAACCTAAATGTAAACCTAAATAAACTAAAACCTAAACCTAAACCTAAATAAATATACTAAACTAAACTAAAATGAACCTAAACATAAACATAAAATAAATAAATAAATAAATAAACCTAAACCTAAACCAAAAATAAACCTAAACTAACCAAAATTAAATAAACCTAAACCTAAAATAAACCTAAACCTAAAAAATAAACCTAAACTAAAACCTAAACTAAACTAAATAGACTTAAACCTAAATCAACTAAAACTAAATAAACCTAAACCTAAATAAACTAAATAAACTAAACTAAACTAAACAAAAATAAACCTAAACCTAAATAAATTAACCTAAATTAACCTAAAATAAAAAATAAATCTAAACCTAAACCTAAATAAATAAACTAAAATAAATAAACTAAACTTAAATAAATAAACTTAAACCTAAACCTAAACCTAAACCAAAATAAACTAAAACATAAACCTAAACCAAATAAATATACTAAACTAAACTAAAATGAACCTAAACATAAACATAAAATAAATAAATAAATAAATAAACCTAAACCTAAACCAAAAAAATAAACCTAAACCCAACCAAAATTAAATAAACCTAAACCTAAAATAAATCTAAACCTAAAAAATAAACCTAATGTAAACCTAAACCTAAACCTAAACAAAACTAAATAAACTTAAACCTAAATAAACTAAAACTAAATAAACCTAAACCTAAATAAACTAAATAAACTAAACTAAATAAAAATAAACCTAAACCTAAATAAATTAACCTAAATTAACCTAAAATAAAAATAAATCTAAACCTAAACTTAAATAAATAAACTAAAATAAATAAACTAAACTTAAATAAATAAACTTAAACCTAAACCTAAACATAAACCTAAATAAACTTAAACTAAATAAATAAACTAAAAAAAACCTAAACCTAAACTAAAAAGAAACCTAAACCAAATAAACTAAATAAACCTAAACTAAACTAAAAAAATAAAACCTAAATTTAAACCTAAAAAACCTAAAAACATAAACTAAACTAAACTGAAATAAACGTAAACTAAATTTAAACCTAAACCTAAAATAAATAAATTAAACCTAAATTGAAATAAACCTAAACCTAAATCTAAACTAAATAAACTCAACCAAAATAAAACTTAAACCTAAACCTCAACCTAAAATAAACCCTAAACCCTAGACCATAAATCGTAAACCCTAAACCCTAAACCTAACTAAACCCTAAACCCTAAAACCCTAGACCCAAAATAATAAACTAACCCTTATACCCTAAACTGTAAACCCTAAAAACCCTAAACCCTAAACCCTAAACTAACTAAACCCTAAGCTAACCATAAACCCTAAACCCTAAACCTAAAACCCTAATCTAAAGCTCAAACACTAAAGCATAAACCTAAACACTAAACCCTAAACCATAAACCTAAACCTAAACCTAAACCCTAAACCCTAAACCCTAAACCCTAAAAACCTAAAAACCTAAACCTAAACTAAATAAAACCTAAAAAAAAATAAATAAATAAAATTTAATCAAAAATAAAATAAAATAAAAACATAAATTAAAACCTAAACCTAAACCTAAACCTAAACATAAAATGAAAATAAAATAGAAATAAAAACTAAACTAAAATAAAATAAATAAAACATAAACTAAACTAAAAATTAAAACCTAAATAAAATAAGCACAAAAGCTAAAATAAAAAATAAATCAAACCTAAAATAAAATAAATAAAAAACTAAATAAAAAAATTAAAACTAAAAAATAAACCAAAAATAAATAAAAATAAAACCTAATCATTAAACTAATAAAAAAGCTAAACTTAAAATAAAATAAATAAACCTAAACCTAAACTAAAATAAACTAAACTAAAATTAATAAAACGTAAACATAAACTTAAAATAAACTAAACCTAAATCTAAACCTAAACTTAATAAAATTAAATAAACTAAAAATAAACCTAAACCTAATCTAAAAAATAAAACCTAAAAAATAAACATAAACTAAAAACCTAAAACCTAACCCTAAAAGAATAAAATAAAAACCTAAACCTAAACCTAAAAAAATCTAAACCAAAACTTAAACCTAAAAAATAAACTAAAATAAAAAACCTAAACTAAAATAAATAAACTTAAAAGAAATAAACTAAACTAAATAAAAATAAAAATAAACCTAAATAAAAAAAACTACATAAACCTAAACCTACTAGTTTACTTAATTTTAAACCCTAACACTAAACCCTAAAACCCAAAACCTAAACCCTAAACCCTAAAAAAACCCCTAAACCCTAAATCCTAAACTAATCTAAACCCTAAAACACTAAACCTAAACAAACCCTAAACCCTAAACCAAGCCATAAACCCTAAACCCTAAACTAAACCTAAAACCCTAAACCTAAACCCTAAACCTAAACTAAACCCTAAAACTAAACCCTAAACTAACTTATACCATAAACTAAACTCTAAAACTCCTAAAGTTAAAGCCTAAAGCTCAATAAACCTTAAACTCAATCCTAAACTAACACTAAACCTAAACCTAAAACCTAAACCCTAAAACCTAAACCATAAACCCTAAAACCCTAAACACCAAAACCCTAAACCCTAATCCCTAAATCCTAAACCCTAAAACCCTAAACCCTAAAACCCTAAGCCTTAAACCCTAAAAATCAAAAAACCAAAATGTAAACTAAATAAAGCCTAACAAAAAAAAAATTAAATCTAAATAAAATAAAAAGAATAAAAAATAATAAAAACTTAAACTAAATTAAAAATAAAATAAACCTAAAATTATAAAACTAAAAAATAAACTAAATAAATAATAGAAATGTTGAATCAAATTAGTTCTTTGTTAAAAAAAAAAAAAAACTAAAACTAAACCTAAGTAAAACTTAAAACTTAAAACTTAAATCATAAACCCTAAACCCTAAAAACTCTAAACCCTAAACCTTAAACTAAACCCTAAACCCTAAATCCCTAAACCCTAAATCCTAAACCCTAAAACCTAAGCTCTAAAATAAAAACCCTGAGCCCAAAAAAATCTTAAACCCTAAAAAAGCTAAAACCTAAACATAAAGAAAATAAAACTTAAAAAATAAAAAAAAAATCTAAAAATAAAATAAAAATAAAAAAAAACATAAACTTGAACCTAATCCTAAACCTAAACACAAAATAAAATAAACTAATAAAAAGAAATAAAAATAAAATAAATAATAACCTAAATTAAACTAAAAAACTAAAAAAAAACCCTTAGAAGAAAAAACTAAATAAAATAAAAACTAAAAGTAAAATAAAAATAAAATAAACCTAAAATAAAATAAAAAATAAACTAAATAAAAACTTAAACTTAAAAAATAAACCTAAAAGTAAATAAAAAATAAAACCTAAACCATAATAAAAAATAAAACTAAACTAAAATAAAATAAATAAAAACCTAAACTAAAGTAAAAAAATAAAAAACCTAAAAAAAATTAAAACTAAACCTAAATTAAAAATAAAATAAAAACCTAAACATAAATAATAAACCTAAAACTAAAAGCTAAACCCTAAACTAAAAATAAGAATAAACCTAAACCTAAAATAAACAAAATAAAATAAACCAAAACCAAAACTAAAATAAACTAAACTAAACTAAACCTAAACCTAAACCTAAACCTAAAATAAACTAAACCTAAACCCTAAACTAAATAAAATAAAATAAGCTAAAAATAAATGTAAACCTAAACTAAAAAATAAAACCTAAAAATAAACCTAAAACCTAAACCTTTAAAAAATAAAAATAAAAACCTGAACCTAAACCAATAAATAAAAAATAGTACTTAAACCTAAAATATAAAATAAAAATAAAACTAAACTAAAAAAACATAGAAACATAAACCAAAACTTAAAAAATGAACTAAAATAAATAAACCTAAAATAAATAAGCTAAACTAAATAAAAATAAAAAATAAACCTAAATAAAAAAATAAAATAAACTAAAATAAAAAAATAAACTAAATAAACTTAAACGTACCTGTTTACTTAATTTAAAAAAAAACCTTAAACCCCAAACCATAAACCCTTAACCATAAATCCCAAACCCTAAACCCTAAACCCTATAACTAACCCTAAACCCTAAACCTACAACCTTAAATCCTAAGTCCTAAAACCTAAACCCTAAAAAACCCTAAACCTTAAGCTAAGCTAAAACCCTATACCCTAAAAACCCAAAACCCAAAACCCTAATAAACCCTAAACGCTAAACCCTGACCCTAAACCCTAAAACCCTAAACCATAAAACCCTAAACCCTAAACCCTAAACCCTAAATCCTAAACGCTAAACCCTAAACCCTAAAAACTTAAAAACTTAACAACCCAAACCTAAAGTAAATAAAACCAAAAAATAAAATAAATAAAAAAACCTAAACCTAAATAAAATAAAAAAGTATAATAAAATTAAAACTTAAACTAAAACCTAAACCTAAACCTAAAAATAAAATACAACACACTAAAATAAAATAATTAATAATATAAACTAAACTAAAAAAAATAAACCTAAGAATAAAAACCCAAAATAAAATGAAAACTAAATGTAAAATAAAAATAAAATAAATATAAAAAATTAAATAAAAACTAAATAAAAACCTAAACCTAAGAAATAAACCTAAAAATAAAACCTAAAAGTAAATAAAAAATAAAACCTACACCCTAAACCAAAAAAAAAACCTAAATAAAAAATAAAAGTAAAATAAACTAAAGAAAATATACCTAAATCTAAACTAAAATAAATAAAACCTAAGCCTAGACCTAAAATAAACTAAACCTAAACTAAATAAAATAAACTAAAAAATAAACTAAACCTATACTACAAATAAAACTTAAAACCTAAACCTAAAAAAAAAAAAACCTAAACCTGATTCTAAAAATAAAAAATAAAACCTAAACCCAAAAATAAAAAAATAAAACCTAAACCTTAAAAATCAAATAAAAATAAAACTCAACTAAAAAATAAACATAAACTAAACCTAAACCTAAAAAAAGACTAAAATTAAAAACCTAAAATAAAGTAAACAAATAAAAAATAAATAAACTAAATTGAATAAAAATAAAAAATAAATATAAATAAAAATTAAAAATAAAATAGTCTAAAATAAATAAAAAATAAACTAAATAAACCTAAACCTATCACTTAATTTTTTTTTAAAACCTAAACTCTGAGCTAACCCTATACCCTAAACCCTAAACCCTAAGAATAAACTAAAAAAAAAACTAAACCTACTGTTTACTTAATTTAAAAATATACCTAAACTAAAATCTGAACCCTAAACCCTAAACCTTAAAAAAATAATAAATAATAAAAATAACTAAAAAATAAAACCCCTAACCCTAAACCTAAACTCTAAACCTAACCCTAAACCCTGACTAAATATTAAAATCCTAACCCCTAAACTGAAAAACCTAAACCCTAAACCCTAAACCCTAAAAACCTAAAACTAAAACATAAACACAAAACCCTAAACTCTAAACCCTAAACCCTAATCCCTAATAACCCTAAACCTAAACCCTAAAACCTAAAACCCTAAACCTAAACCTAAACTAAAACCTAAAATAAACTCTAAACCCTAAAACCTAAACCTAAACCTAAACCTAAAACCTAAGAAACTAAATAAAACATATAAAATAAAATAAATTAAAAAACCCTTGGAATTGTGACGGAGGTTACAACCGTAGTGGTGGCATAGAGAGAGATCGAGGATATGATGTTGGATCCCACTGCTCGAGAGGCCGGGGTGGTTTTGTTCAAAACTTAAGAAACTGAGGAATGGCCAATCTGATCTGCTGTTTATGGAACTGTGTCTTTACAATAGAGATGGTTCTTATTATCTTAGGTTTTTGATTTGCACTATGTGTTCTTATTTTGGAACTATCATCATGTCTTAGAAAACATTGTGTGCTACTTCATTGATGAAATCAAAAAGAAGAAATACTGAATCTGAATTTGTTCTCTATTAAAAAAACTAACCAAAAACCTTAAACCCTAAATCTAAAATAAAAACCCTAAATCGTAAATCCTAAAAACCCTAAATTTTAAACCCTAAATGCTAAACCTTAATTCCTAAATGCCTAAACCCTAAACCTAAAAATAAAACCTAAAAATAAAATAAAAATAAAACTTAAACCTAAACCTAAACTAAAATAAACTAAATTAAAATAAATAAAACCTAAGCCTAAACCTAAAATAAACTATACATATACCTAAACCTAAACTAAATAAAATAAAATAAACTAAAAATAAACCTAAACCTAAACTAAAAAATAAAACCTAATAATAAACCTAAAACAAAAGCCTAACACCTAAACCTAAAAAACATAAAATAAAAACCTAAACCTAAAAAATTAAATAAAATAAAACTAAACTTAAAAATAAACATATACCTAAACTTAAACCTAAAAATAAACTAAAAAAACCTAAACTAAAATAAATAAACCTAAAATAAATAAACTAAACTAAATAAAAATAAAAAATAAACCTAAATAAAAATGAAAAAATAAACTAAAATAAATAAAAAATAGTATAAACCTAAACCCTAAATAAACCCTAAATCTTAAACCCTAAACCCTAAACCCTAAAGCCTAAGCCCTAGACCCAAAACCCTAAACTAACTCTAAACCCTACCCAAAACCTAACCCCTAAACCCCAAATTGTACAACCCTAAACTAAACCATAAACTAACCAAAAATCCTAAAGCCTAGACCCATAACCCTAAACTAATCCTAAACCCTAAACTAACCTTAAACCCTAAACCTAAACACTAAACCTTAAACCCTAAAGATTAAACACTAAACCCTAAACCCTAAACCTCACCCTAAACCCTAAACCCTAAAACCTAAAACCTAAAAGCCCTAACCCTAAACCCTAAACCCATAATCCTAAACCTTATGCCCGAAACCCTAACCTAAAAAGCTAAAGCTAAACTAAAAAAACCTAAAAATAAAATAAATAAAAAAACCTAAACCTTAATAAAAATAAAATAAAAACTAAAACTAAACCTAAACCTAAACATTAAAATAAAATAAAATAAACTAATAAAAATAAACTAAAATAAAAGAAATAAAACTTAAACTAAACTAAAAAAATAAAATAAACCAAGGAATAAAAAGCTTAAATAAAATAAAAACTAAATGTAAATTAAATATAAAATGATCCTAAAATAAAATAAAATAGTAACTAAATAAAAACCTAAACCTAAAAAATAAAACTTAAAATAAAACCTAAAACTAAATAAAAAATAAATTCTAAGCCCTAAACTAAAAAAAACAAAATCTAAAATAAAAATAAAATAAACAAAAAAATAAACCTAAACATAAACCAAAATAAACTAAACTAAAATCAATAAAACCTAAACCTAATCCTAAAATAAATTAAACCTAAACCTAAACCTAAGCTAAATAAAATAAAACAAATCAAAATAAACATAAACCTAAACTAAAAAATAAAACCTAACAATAAACCAAAAATAAAGACCTTAAAATATAAAATAAAAACCTAAACCTAAACCTAAAAATAAAAAATAAAACCTAAACCTAAAAAGTAAAATAAAAATAAAACTCAACTAAAAAATAAACCTAGACTTAAATCTAAACATAAAAAATAAACTAAAATAAATAAACAAAACTAAATAAAAACAAAAAAATAAACATAAATAAAAAAATAAAATAAACTAAAATAATTAAAAGATAAACTAGATAAACTAAACTACTGTTTATTTTTTTTAAAAAACCCTAAACCATAAATCTTAATCCCTAACCCTACAACCCTAAAATATCCTAAACACTAAATCCTAACCCTAAACCCTAAACCCTAAACCCTAAAACCCTAAATGCTAAACCCTAACATTAACCTAAACCCTAAACCCTAAGCCCCAAATCCTAAACCTAAACCTAAAGTAACTAAATAAATTACAAAATAAACCTAATCTCTAAAACCTAATACACCTAAACCTAAAAAATAAAAAACCTAAATAAAATAAAAACTAAACCTAAAATAATAATAAAATAAACCTAAAAAAATAAAATAAAAACTAAATAAAAACCTAAACCTAAATAATAAACCAAAAATAAAACCTAAGAAAAAAACCCTAAATAAACTAAGAAAAAGATAACTAAACTTAAGATAAAATTAAAATAAACCTAAACCTAAACTAAAATAAATAAAACTTAAACCTAAAATAAAATAAACCTAAACCTAGACTAAATAAAATAAAATAAACTAAAAATAAACCAAAACCTAAACTTAAAAATAAAACCTAAAAATAAACCTAAAATAAAACCTAAAACTCAACACAAAAACAATAAAATAAAAACATAAACTAAAACCTAAAAATAAAAAATAAAACCTAAACTAAAAAAATAAAATAAAAATAAAACTAAACTAAAAAATAAACCTAAACCTAAATCTCAAAAATAAACCAAAATATAAAACATAAACAAAAATAAATAAACCTAAAATAAATAAACTAAAACAAATAAAAATAAAAATAAACCAAAATCATAAAAAAAATAAAATAAAATAAAATAAATAAATAAAATTAACTAAATAAACCTAAACCTATGAGTTTAATTAATTTCAAAAAATATAAATAAATAAATAAATAAAATGGAAATAAATGTCTAACCCTAAACCCTAAAACTAACCCTAAACCCGAAACTCTAAACCCTAAACCTTAAATCGTAAACCTTAAAATCCTAAATCCTAAACCCTAAACCCTAAACCTAAACCTAAACCCTAAAACCCTAAACTATAAACTTCTAATGCTAAAACTATAAATCAAACCTAAACAAACCCTAAACCTAAACCCTAAACCTAAACTAAAATACCCTAAACACTAAACCCTAAACAACTTAAACCTAAACCCTAAACTATAAATCAAAAAACCTTAAACTCCTAACCCTAAACCTTAAACCCTAAAACCCTAAACCCAAAATAATAAACTAACCCCTATACCCTAAACGGTAAACCCTAAAAACCTTAAACCCTAAACCATAAACTAACCATAAACCCTAAGCTAACCATAAACCTTAAACCCTAAACCCAACCCTAACCCTAAAAATCCTAAACCCTAAAGCCTAAACCCTAAACACTAAACCCTAACCCTAAACTTAAAACCTAAAATTCTATACCCTAAACCCTGAAAACCTAAAAACCTAAACCTAAACTAAATAAAATTTAAAAATAAAATAAATAAAAAAAAATTTAATCCAAAATAAAATTAAAAAATAAAATAAAATAATAACATAAACTAAAACCTAAACCTAAACATAAAAAGAAAATAAAATAGAAATAAAAACTAAACTAAAATAAAATAACTAAAAACCTAAACTAAACTAAAAAATTAAAAACCTAAATAAAATAAGCACAAAAGCTAAAATAAAAATAAAACAAACCTAAAATAAAATAAAATAAAAACTAAATAAAAACCTAAACATAAAAAATAATCCAAAAAATAAATAAAAAATAAAATCTAATCATTAAACTAATAAAAAACCTAAACCTAAAACTAAAACAAAATAAACCTAAAACTAAACTAAACTAAAATTAATAAAACCTAAACATAAACTTGAAATAAACTAAACCTAAACCTAAACATAAACTAAATAAAATTAAATAAACTAAAAATAAACCTAAACCTAATCTAAAAACTAAAACCTAAAAAATAAACCTAAACTAAAAACCTATAACCTAACCCTAAATAAATATAATAAAACCTAAAATAAACCAAAAAAAAACCCTAACCTAAACTAAAAAAAAAATAAAATAAAAAAAATAAAAAAAATTAAACTAAAATAAATAAACTAAAGTAAATAAAAATAAAAATAAAACTAAATAAAAAAACTAAATAAACCTAAACCTACCAATTTACTTAATTTAAAAAAATAAAATAAACATAATAAAAAATAAAAAAACCCTAACCCAAAACTCTAAACCCTAAAATTAACCCTAATCCTGAAACTCTAAACCCAAAACCCTAAAACCCTAAACCCCAAAACCATAAACCTAAAACCCTAAACCCAAAACCCTAAACACTAAAACCCTAAACCCTAAACCTTAAACACTAAAAAAATTCGAAACCCTAAATCCTAAACTAACCTTAAACCCTAAACCCTAAACCCTAAAAAACACTAAACCTTAAACTAACCATCAACCCTAAACCCTAAACCCTAAACCATAAACCCTAACCCTAACCCTAAACCTTAAACCCTAAACCCTAAACCCTATAACCCTAAACCCTAAACCCTAAACTAACCCTATACCCTAAACTATAAACCGTAATAACCCTAAATCTTAAAGCCTAAAGCCTAAACAATAAACCTTAAACCTGAAACCCTAAACAAATACTAAACCCTAAGCTAACCCTAAACCCTAAATGCTAAAATCACTAAACTCTAAATCCTAAACCCTAAACACTAAACCCAAACCCTAAACCCTAAAACCCTAAAACCCTAAACATTAAAACCCTAAACACTAAATAATCCCTAAAACCCTAAACCTTAAAACCTAAACCCTAAACCCTAAACCCTAAAATCTAAAACTAAAACCTAAATTAAATAAAACCTAATAATAAAATTAAAAAACTAAATCCTAAATAAAATAATAAAATAAAATAAAATAAAAACATAAATTAAAACCTAAACTTAAACATAAAATTAAAATAAATTATATAAAAACCTAAACTAAACTAAAAAATAAAATAAACCTAAAATTGAAAATCCTAAAAAATAAACTAAATAAATAATAGAAGAACTGTTGAATCAGAATTAGTTCTCTATTAAAAAAAACTAAAAACCATAAATCATGAAGTAAAACCTAAAACTTAAAACCAAAACCCTAAACCCTAAACCCTAAACCCTAAACCCTAAACCCTAAAAACCCTAAATCCTGAACCTTAAAACATAAACCCTAAACCATAAAACCCTAAACCCTAAACCCAAAACTGTAAAACTTAAACTCTAAAAAGCAAAAACCCTAAGCCTAAATAAAATTAGACCTAAAAATAAAATAAATAAAAAATCTAAACCAAAATAAAATAAAAACATAAACTAGAACCTAATCCTTAACCTAAAAATAAAATAAAATAAACTAATAAAAAGAAACTAAAATAAAATAAATAATAACCTAAACTAAACTAAAAAAAAAAAAACCTAAGAATAAAAAACTAAATAAAATAAAAACTAAAAGTAAAATAAAAATAAAATAAAACTAAAATAAAATAAAATAAAAACTAAATAAAAACTTAAACTTAAAAAATAAACCCAGAAGTAAATAAAAAATACAACCTAAACCTTAATGAAAAATAAAAATTAAACTAAAATAAAATAAATAAAAACCTAAACTAAAGTAAAAAATAAAAAACCTAAATATAATAAAAACTAAACATCAATTAATATAAAATAAACTAAAAATAAAATAATATAAAAACCTAAACATAAATAATAAACCTAAAACTAAAACCTAAACCCTAAACTAAAAATAAAAATAAAGCTAAACCTAAAATAAACAAAATAAAATAAACCTAAACCAAAACTAAAATAAACTAAACTAAACTAAATAAAACCTAAACCTAAACCTAAAACCTAAACTAAACAAAATAAAATAAACTAAAAATAACCTAAACCTAAACTTAAAAATAAACCTAAAATAAAAACCTAAAACCTAAATCTTAAAAAAATAAAATAAAAACCTAAACCTAAACCTAAAAATAAAAAATAAAACTTAATCCTAAAAAATAAAATAAAAATAAAACTAAACTAAAAAAAATAGAAACATAAAACTAAACTTAAAAAATGAACAAAAATAAATAAGTTAAATTAAATAAAAATAAAAAATAATCCTAAATAAAAAATAAAATAAACTAAAATAAAAAAATAAACTAAATAAATCTAAACCTACCAGTTTACTTAATTAAAAAAAACCTTAAACCCCAAACCTTAAACCCTAAACCATAAATCGCAAACCCTAAACCCTAAACCCTATAACTAACC
>CM038214.1:168153647-168255493 GCA_021442155.1 Cymbidium sinense
TCTTTAATTAAAAGCTTACTAGTTTACTTAAATCTATCATATACTAATTTTATTTAAGTATTTTGAGATTAGTTGCATTAAAAGCTTCACTCAAGTTAAAATCAAATAAATTATTGCTGGAATTTTAGAGTATATGCTAGATATATTATAAATCAAGTTTCTTTATCAAAATAAAATTTTATACCAAATTAAATTATTTTATTTGTCACTTATCATTTTATTTCAACTAATATCATTTATTTTAAAAAATTTATCTTGCTAAAATTTAGTAAAGCCCACTTTTTCATTGTTTAATAATTAAGAAAAAGGAAGTTTAGTAGAAAGTTAATCTTTCTTACACTATTATATACATACTAGCTGTAGTTTCTCTTAAACTTAAAATTATTCCTTACTAAAATTTAATTTATTATGCAATAGACTATTGTAAATTTATTTTGAAATCACTTTTATATTAATCTATAAATTACGATAACATAAACATCTTAATAACATCACTTTAAGATATTTATTTAATATTTTTTTATCCAAATTAAGTGAGCATTCATATAGTAAGTTGTAAAGTGATCATTTATAAGTAGTGAGATCACTTTTTGAATTGGATAACTTGGTATATTTGTGAGAGTTATATTTTATTAAAATTTATTATTTTGTATTTTTATTTTCGTGCTGTAAAATTTATATTATGGTTGTACTCGCCCCTTTGTATGATAGTACATATTATTGTAAGGGTTGTACTCACCCAATTTTAGGAGAGTACTATTTGTAAGCTATTTTGAATTTAATGGATTCCTAGCCAGGGCTGGCTAGGTGTGGATGTAGGCCAATTTTGGGGTTTTGCCAAACCACATAAAAATTGTGTACCTATTGTCTCTCTTTACTTTATTGTAATTTTATTTTTGCTGCATTAAGAATTGTATCTTGTCATTATAAATAAAAAATTAATTTTCTACTAAAACTTAAAATTTAAGATTTAACTTTTAAAATTTTAATATCTATCACTCCTCCCTGGGTGCTATAGTGATTAACAAGGTTTAGGTTAGTTTAGGGTTTAGCTTTAGCTATTTTTTAGGGTTTATGGTTTATGGGTTTGGGGGGTTAGTTTAAGGTAAGTTTAGGGGTTTAAGGTTGTGTTTTTAAGGTTTAAAGGTTTTTTTAGATTAAATAATCAAGAGGTTTAGGTTCATTTAGTTTATTTAAATTTTTATTTATTTTAGTTTATTTTTTCATTTTATTTAGGTTTACTTTTATTTTTATTTAGTTTAGTTTATTTATCTAGGTTTATTTATTTTAGTTTAGGTTTTTAGTTTATTTTTAGGTTTAGGTTTAAGTTTTTTTTTTTAGTTTAGTTTTATTTTATTTAATTATTTAGGTTTAGGTTTTATTTTGTGTTAAGTTTTTATTTTAGGTTTATTTTAGGTTTTATTTTTAGTTTAGGTTTAGGTTTATTTTTAGTTTATTATATTTTATTTCATATAGGTTTAGATTAGGTTTAGTTTATTTTAGGTTTAGGCTTAGGTATTATTTATTTTAGTTTAGTTTATTTAGTTTAGGTTTAGGTTTATTTTATTTTTATTTTAGGTTTATGTTTTATTTTTCATTTATTTTTAGGTTTTATTTTTAGGTTTAGGGTTTAGGCATTTAGGATTTAAGGGTTAACATTTAGGGTTTAAAGTTTAGGGTTTTTAGGGTTTAAGATTTAGGGTTTTGGTTTTAGGTTTAGGGTTAAGGGTTTTTGGTTGGTTTTTTCTAACAGAGAACAAATTCAGATTCAGTATTTCTTCTTTTTGATTTCATCAATGAAGTAGCACACACAGTTTTCTAAGACACAAGTGATGACATAGATCAAAAATGAGCATGCATAGAGCAAATCAAATACCCTAGATAACAAGAACCATCTCTATTATAAAGACACAGTTCCATAAGCAGTAGATCAGATTGGCCATTCTTCAGTTTCTCAAGTTCTGAACAAAACCACCCTGGCCTCTCGAGCAGTGGGATCCACCATCATATCCTCGATCTCTCAATACGCCACCACCACGGATGTAACCTCTATCACAATTCCATGGGTTTTTTAATTTATTTTATTTTTTATGTTTTATTTTATTTAGGCTTAGGTTTCTAGGTTTTCAAGGTTTAAGGTTTGGGGTTCATGGTTTAGGGTTTAGGGTTTAGGGTTTAGGGTTTAGAGTTTAGGGTTTAGGATTTAAGGTTTAGGGTTGTAGGTTTTATGAGTTTAGGGTTTAGGGTAAGGGATTAGGGTTAGGGTTTAGAGTTTAAGGTTTAGTGTTTAGGTTTTAGTTTTTAGGGTTTAGGATTTAGGATTTAGGTTTTTCAGTTTGTGGATTAGGATTTTAGGGTTTAGGGTCTAGGGTTTAAGGTTCAATGTTTAGGGTTTAGGGTTTAGGGTTTAGGGTTTAGGGTTTAGGGCTTAGAGTTTAAGGTTTATTTTTTAGGGTTTAGGAGTTTTTCAGTTTTTTTATTTTTTTTAATTCTTTTTTTTAAGGTTTAGGGTTTAGGGTTCATGTTTTAGTTTAGGTATATTTTTAAATTAAGTAAACTGGTAGGTTTAGGTTTTTTTAGTTTATTTTTAGGGTTTGGAGTTTAGGCATTGGTTAAGAGTTTAGGCTTTTTAAAAAAAAAATTAAGCAAAACCGATAGTTTAGGTTTATTTAGTTTAGAATAATTAATTTTAATTTTCCTTTATATTTATTTTTTTTATTTTATTTAGTCTATTTATTTTAGTTTGTTTATTTTATTTTAGCTTTTTTATTTTAGTCTTTTTTTAGGTTTAGGTTTAGTTTAGGTTTATTTTTTATTGGAGTTTATTTTTATTTTATTTTTGAAGTATAGGATTTTTTTTAGGTTTAGATTTTATTTTTTCTTTTTAGGTTTAGGTTTTAAGTTTTATTTTTTAGTATAGGTTTAAGTTTATTTTTAGATTATTTTATTTTACTTAGTTTAGGTTTAGTTTATTTTAAGTCTAGGCTTAGGTTTTTTTTAATTTTAGTTTAGTTTATTTTAGTTTATTTAACTTTTATTTTAGGTTTAAGTTTTTTTTTTTGGTTTAGGGTGTAAGATTTATTTTTTAATTACTTTTAGGTTTCATTTTTAGGTTTATTTATTTAATTTAGGTTTTTATTTAGTTTTTATTTAATTTTTTATGTTTATTTTATTTTTATTTTACATTTAGTTTTCATTTTATTTGGGGTGTTTATTCTTAGGTTTATTTTTTTTTAAGTTTAGTTTATGTTATTAATTATTTTATTTTAGTGTGTTTTATTTTATTTTTAGGTTTAGGTTTAGGTTCTAGTTTAAGTTTTAATTTTGTTATACTTTTTTATTTTATTTAGGTTTAGGTTTATTTATTTATTTTATTTTTTGGTTTTATTTAGTATAGGTTTGGGTTGTGAGGTTTTTCAGTTTTTAGGGTTTAGGGTTTAGTATTTAGGATTTGGGGTTTAGGGTTTAGGGTTTAGAGTTTTATGATTTAGGGTTTTAGGGTTTGGGGTTTTAGAGCTGTGGTTTAGTATCTGTTTAGCATTTAGGGTTTATTAAAGTTTTGGGTTTTGGGCTTTTAGGGTGTAGGGTTTTAGCTTAGCTTATGGTTTAGGGTTTTTTAGGGTTTAAGTTTTAGGGTTTAGGGTTTAAGGTTATAAGTTTAGGGTTTATGGTTAGTTATAGGGTTTAGGGTTTAGGGTTTGGGATTTATGGTTTAGGGTTTAAGGTTTTTTTTAATTAAGTAAACTAGTAGGTTTTGATTTATTTAGTTCATCCTTTTATTTGAGTTTATTTTATTTTTATTTAGGATTATTTTTTATTTTTATTTAATTTAACTTATTTATTTTAGTTCATTTTTTAAGTTTAGTTTTATGTTTCTATGTTTTTTTAGTTTAGTTTTATTTTTATTTTATTTTTTAGGATTAAGTTTTATTTTTTATTTTTAGGTTTAGGTTCCGGTTTTTATTTTATTTTTTTAAGATTTAGGTTTTAGGATTTTATTTTAGGTTTATTTTTAGGTTTTATTTTTAAGTTTATATTTAGGTTATTTTTAGTTTATTTTATTTTGTTTAGTTTAGGGTTTAGGTTTAGGTTTAGGTTTTATTTAGTTTAGTTTAGTTTATTTTAGTTTTGGTTTTGGTTTATTTTATTTTGTTTATTTTAGTTTTTGGTTTATTTTTATTTTTAGTTTAGGGTTTAGGTTTTAGTTTTAGGTTTATTATTTATGTTTAGGTCTTTATATTATTTTATTTTTAGTTTATTTTATTTTTAATTTAGGTTTAGTTTTTATTATATTTAGGTTTTTTATTTTTTACTTTAGTTTAGGTTTTCATTTATTTTATTTTAGTTTAATTTTTATTTTTTATTAAGGTTTAGGTTTTATTTTTTTATTTTCTTCAGGGTTTATTTTTTAAGTTTAATTTTTAATTTTTTTTTATTTTATTATATTTTAAGTTTATTTTAGGTTTATTATATTTTTATTTTACTTTTAGTTTTTATTTTATTTACTTTTTTATTCTTAGGTTTTTTTTATTTTTTTAGTTTAGTTTAAGTTATTATTTATTTTATTTTAGTTTCTTTTTATTAGTTTATTTTATTTTATTTTTAGGTTTAGGATTAGGTTCTAGTTTATGTTTTTATTTTATTTTGGTTTAGATTTTTTATTTATTTTATTTTTAGGTCTTATTTTATTTAGGTTTAGGTTTTTAGCTTTTTAGAGTTTAAGTTTTACGGTTTAGGGTTTAGGGTTTAAGGTTTTAGGGTTTATGTTTTAAGGTTCAAGGTTTAGGGTTTTTAGGGCTTAGGGTTTAGGGTTTAGGCTTTAGGTTTTAGGTTTTAGGTTTTACTTCAGGGTTTAGGGTTTTGGTTTTAACAGAAGTAATCCGACAACATTTCTTCATTATTTATTTAGTTTATTTTTTAGGTTTTAATTTTAGGTTTATTTTATTTTTTTTAGTTTAGTTTAGGTTTTGTATAATTTATTTTAATTTTTAGTTCAGGTTTTAATTTATGTTTTATTTTATTTTATTTTATTATTTTATTTAGGTTTAGTTTTCTTATTTATTAGGTTTTATTTAGTTTAGGTTTTAGTTTTAGATTTGGGGTGGCCCATGGTGGTTTTAGGGTGGGTAGGGTTTAGGGATGGATTTAGGGATTAGTGAGGTGTGGAGGGTTTAGGGTTTATAGTTTGGGTTTAGTGTGGTTTAGGATTTAGAGTGATCTTAGGGTGTGGTTGTGGTCAGCCTGGGTTTTAATAGTTTAGGGTTTCAAGTTTAAGGTCCATTATCAGCCTTTGCATCAGGGTACAGGTTATGATTTAGGCAGAGGTCATTTAGGAGTGGAGTTTAGGAGGAGTGGGGTGGAGGTTAGAGGGTTTATGGTGGGTTTAGGGTCATTATGAGTTAGTGGTAGTTTTTTAGGGCCCAGGCAAGGTAGAGGATTTAGGGCCCAGGATTTCTTTAGAGTTTAGGGAGGTTTGTGAGTTTAGTGGGTTTAGGTTTATGGTTTTGGGGTTTAGGGTTTTAGGTTTAGGGTTTAGAGTTTCAGGTTTAGGGTTAATTTTAGGGTTTAGAGTTTAGAGTTTTGGGTTAGGGTTTTTTTATTTTTTCATTATGTTTATTTTTATTTTTTTTAAATTAAGTAAATTCTTAGGTTTAGGTTTATTTAGTTTTTTGATTTAGTTTTATTTTTATTTTATTTAGTTTAGTTTATTTATTTTAGTTTATTTATTTTAGTTAAGGTTTTTTTATTTTAGTTTATTTTTTAGGTTTAAGTTTAGGTTTAGGGTTTTCTTTTTTTGGTTTATGTTTAGGTTTTTATTATATTTATTTAGGTTAGGGTTTAGGTTTTAGTTTAGGTTTATTTTTAGGTTTTATTTTTTTAGATTATGTTTATTTTATTTTTTAGTTTATTTAATTTTATTTAGTTTATGTTTAGGTTTAGGTTTAGTTTATTTCAAGTTTATGTTTAAGTTTTATCAATTTTAGTTTAATTTATTTTAGTTTAGTTTTGGGTTTATTTTGTTTTAGTTTTAGGTTTTTGTTTTTTATTAGTTTAATGATTATATTTTATTATTTATTTATTTTTTGGTTTATTTTTTAAGTTTTTTTTATTTTTATTTTATTTTATTTAGGTTTTATTTTATTTTATTTTTAGTTTTGCTTTATTTTAGTTTAGATTTTATTTTTCTTTTAGTTTTCTAGTTATATTATTTAGCCTAGTTTTATTTTATTTTTTTATGCCTATGTTTAGGTTTTAGTCATGTTTATATTTCTTATCTTTAACCTTTATTGATCAAATATATCATTTTATCTAGATCTTATCTAGCTCAGGTTTAGTTTAGGGTTTCAGGCCCAGGGCATTCAGGTGTGCCTCAGGTCAGTGGTCAGTATTCAGGGCTCAGCTCAGTGGCCTAGGGTTAGGTCAGGTCAGTTGGCTCCAGTTTAGGTTTCCAGCTCAAGGCTAGTATATGGCCCAGGGCTCACCATAGGCATGGGGTCATTATCATCTTGGGGCCCAGTGGCCCAGGGTCAGCCCCATCCCAGGTCAGTGGCCTGGCCCACGCTCATATTTAGTTTAAGGTTAGAGTGGCCTAGGCTCAGGGCATTTTAGGACTCAGTGGTCCATTTGGGGAGGGTAATGGTTTTTGGCTTAGTGGTTTAGTGGTCAGGGCCTGCTTTATGGTTTAGGTTGTGGCTCAGGGGTCGGGTTCAGTGGTTTGGGTTTGGGATTTGTGGTTTAGCCACAGTTTAGGTTTGTATTTCGACTGGGTTTAGGGTTAGAGATTCTCTTCCTTTTATTTTTTTTATTTATTTATTTATTTTAAATTAATTAAACCCGTAGTTTAGGTTTATTTAGTTAATTCTTTATTTATTTTAGTTTATTTTATTTTATTATGATTTTGGTTTATTTTTTTATTTTTTATTTATTTTGTTTATTTATTTTATGTTTATTTTATTTTAGTTTATTTATATTGTGGTTTATTTTGAGATTTAGGTTTATTTTTATTTACTTTATTTTAATTTTATTTTCCGCTTAGTTTTATTTTTTATTTTAGGTTTTAGCTAATGTTTTTATTTTATTGTTTTTGTATTGAGTTTTAGGTGTTTATTTTAGGTTTATTTTTAGGTTTTATTTTAAGTTTTTTTATTTTATTTTTTTATTTTATTTTATTTAGTTTAGGTTTATTTTATTTTAGTTTAGGTTTAAGTTTTATTCATTTTAGTTTAGGTATATTTTAATTTTATCTTATGTTTAGTTATCTTTTTCTTAGTTTATTTAGGGTTTTTTTTTAAGTTTTATTTTTCAGATTATTATTTAGATTTAGGTTTTTATTTAGTTTTTATTTTATTTTTTAGGTTTATTTTATTATTATTTTAGGATTAGTTTTTATTTTATTTAAGTTTTTTATTTTTTAGGTTTAAGTGTATTAGGTTTGTGTTTAGGTTTATTTGTAATTTATTTACTTTAGTTTAGGTTTAGGATTTGCTTAGGGTTTAGTGGTTTAGCTTGGTGGGTTTAGCATTTAGGGTTTTAGGGTTTAGGGTTTAGGGGTTTAGTGTTAGGATTTAGGGTTTAGGATGTTTTAGGGTTTAGGACTTAAGGTTTACGGTTGTAGGGTTAGGGATTAAGATTTACGATTTAGGGTTTTTTTTTTTAAAAAAAAATTTAAGTAAACCGGTAGTTTAGGTTTATCTAGTTTATCTTTTATTTATTTTAGTTTATTTTAATTTTTTATTTATGTTTACTTTTTGTTTTTATTTAATTTTGTTTATTTATTTTAGTTTAGGTTTTTATTTTAGTTTATTTTTTATGTTTAAATTTAAGTGTAGGTTTATGTTTTAGCTGAGTTTTATTTTTATTTCACTTTTTAGGTTTAGGTTTTATTTTTTATTTTTGGGTTTAGGTTTAGGTTTTTATTTTATTTTTTAAAGTTTTTATTTTTGTTTTATTGTTAGGTTTTATGTTTTAGTTTAGGTTTATGTTTATTTTTATTTTATTTTATTTTATTTAGCTTAGGTTTAGGTTTTATTTATTTTAGTTTTATTTATTTTGGTTTAGGTTTAGGTTTATTATTTTTTTGTTTATTTTATTTTTATTTTAGATTTTGTTTTTTTTTAGTTTAGGGCTTAGAATTTATTTTTTATTTAGTTTTAGGTTTTATTTTAAGGTTTATTTCTTAGGTTTAGGTTTTTATTTAGTTTCTATTTTATTTTATTTTAGGATTATTTTATTTATTTTACATTTAGTTTTATTTTATTTAAGCTTTTTTATCCTTGGTTTATTTTATTTTTTAGTTTAGTTTAAGTTTATTTCTTTTATTTTAGTTTATTTTATTAGTTTATTTTATTTTATTTTTAGGTTTAGGTTTAGTTTTAGATCTTATTTTATTCTTAAGGGTTTATTTATTTTATTTTTAGGTTTTAGTTTAGCCTTTAGCTTAGGTTTAGGGTTTTGCACAAGGTTTAGGATTTAGGTTTAGGGCCCAGGGTTTAGTTGGGAGGCAGGGAGGGCTCAGTGGAGGGTGTGGAGTTTAGCCAGTAGTTGTAGGGAGGTTTAGGGTTAGTGGTTAGGTCATAGGTCATGGGTCAGGCTTTAGGGTTTATGATTTTAGTTTAGGAGATGGTTTATTTAGTAGTGCACAACCTGGTATTTCCAGGTTTGGGGTCAGGCTCAGGGTCTTAGGGTTTGGGCCAGCCAGCTTGGGTTTTAGGGTTTAGATTTAGGGTTTAGGGTCATTTGCACCATTTATTTATTTTAGTTTATTTTTTCATTTTATTTAGGTTTTTTTTTATTTTATTTAGTTTTGTTTATTTATTTTAGGTTTATTTATTTTAGTTTAGGTTTTTAGATTATTTTAGGTTTAAGTTTAGGTATATGTTCTTAAGTTTAGTTTTATTTTATTTAATTTAAGTTTAGGTTTTATTTTATGTTTTTATATTTTTAAGTTTAGGTTATTTTTAGGTTTATTTTGGTTTTATTTAGTTTAGTTTTTTATTTTTAGTTTATTTATTTGATTTAGTTTAGGTTTAAATATAGTTTATTTTTGGTTTAGGCTTAGGTTTTATTTATTTTAGTTTAGTTTATTTTAGTTTAGGTTTAGGTTTAAGTTTTATTTTTATTTTATTTTTAGGTTTTATTTTTAGGGTTAGGGTTTAGGCATTTAGGATTTAAGGTTAACCATTTAGGGTTAAAAATTTAGGGTTTTTAGGGTTTATGATTTAGGGTTTTTGTTTTAGGTTTAGGGTTTAAGGTTTTTGGTTAGTTTTTTTAACACAGAACAAATTCAGATTCAATATTTCTTCTTTTTGATTTCATCATTGAAGTGCACACAATGTTTTCTAAGACATAATCGATGATATAGATCCAAAATGAGCACGCATAGTGCAAATCAAAAACCCTAGATAATAAGAACCATCTCTATTGTAAAGACACAGTTCCATAAATAGTAGATCAGATTGGCCATTCTTCAGTTTCTCAAGTTTCGATCAAAACCACCCCGGCCTTTTGAGCAGTGGGATCCACCGTTATATCCTTAATCTTTCTCTATGCCACCACCACGGTTGTAACCTCTATCATAATTCCAAGGGTTTTTTAATTTATTTTATTTTAAATGTTTTATTTAGTTTAGGTTTAGGTTTTTAGGCTTTCAAGGTTTAGGGTTTGTGGTTTGGGTTGGGGTTTAGAGTTTGGGTTTAGGGTGAGTTTAGGGTTTATGGTTTAGAGTTTAAGGTTTTGGATTTAAGGTTTAGGGTCGTAGGTTTTAGGGTTTAGGGTTTAGGGTTTAGGATTAGGCATTAGTGTTTAGGGTTTAGAGTTTAGGGTTTTGTGTTTAGGTTTTAGTTTTTAGGGTTTTTAGGGTTTAGGGTTTAGGGTTTAGGTTTTTCAATTTGGGGATTAGGATTTTAAGGTTTAGGGTTCTAGGTTTAGTTTAAGGTTTAGTTAGAGTTTTATTTTTAGATCTTATTATTTATTACTTTTGGCCTAGTGGCCTATGGTCCCGTGATTCCAGTGCATAATCTAAATTAAGCAAACCCAGGCTAGTTTTTCTTTAGTTTATCTTTTGTATTTTAGGGCTCAGGTGCTGTGGTTTGAATTTTTAGATCTTTTAAAAAAACAAGCAACCCGATAGGTTTTGGTTTATTTAGTTTATTTTTATTTATCTTAGATTATTTTATTTTAATTTTATTTATATTTATTTTTATTTTATCCAATTTATTTATTTATTTTTTTATTTGTTTTTCTTCTTTAGTTTTATTTTAGTCTTTAGTTTAGGTTTAATTTATGTTTATTTTTTAGTTGAGTTTTATTTTTATTTGATTTTTAAAGTTTAGGTTTTATTTTTTTATTTTTGGGTTTAGGTTTTATTTTTTATTTTTAAGATCAGGTTTCAGTTTTTATTTTATTTTTTTTAGGTTTAGGTTTTAAGTATTATTTTTTAGTATAGGTTTAGGTTTATTTTTAGTTTATTTTATTTTATTTAGTTTAGGTTTAGTTTATTTATTAGCCTGTTTTATTTATTTAAGTTTAGATTTAGGTATATTTGCTTTAGTTTATTTTACTTTTATTTTTGATTTAGGTTTTTTTTTTGTTTAGGGTGTAGGTTTTATTTTTTATGTACTTTTAGGTTTATTTCTTAGTTTAGGTTTTTATTTAGTTTTTATTTAATTTTTTAGATTTATTTTATTTTTATTTTAAATTTAATTTTCATTTTATTTTGGGTTTTTATTCTTAGGTTTATTTATTTTTAGTTTAGTTTATATTATTAATTATTTTATTTTAGTGTGTTGTATTTAATTTTTAGGATTAGGTTTAGGTTTTAGTTTAAGTTTTAATTTTATTGTACTTTTTATTTTGTTTAGGTTAGGTTTTTTTATTTATTTTATTTTTTGGTTTTATTTACTTTAGGTTTGGGTTGTTAGTTTTTAAGTTTTTAGGGTTTAGGGTTTAGTGTTTAGGATTTAGGGTTTAGGGTTTAGGGTTTAGGGTTTAGGGTTTAGGGTTTAGGGTTTTAGGGTTTAGGGTCAGGTTTTAGCATTTAGGGTTTATTAGGGTTTTGGGTTTTGGCTTTTTAGGGTATAGGGTTTTAACTTAGCTTAAGGTTTAGGGTTTTTTAGGGTTTAGGTTTTAGGGTTTAGGTTTTAGGATTTAGGTAAGTTTAGAGTTTAGGGTTAGTTATAGGGTTTAGGGTTTAGGGTTTGGGATTTATGGTTAAGGGTTTAAGGTTTGGGGTTTAAGGTTTATTTTTAAAATAAGTAAACCGGTACATTTAGTTTTATTTAGTTTATTTTTTTATTTTAGTTTATTTTATTTTTTTTATTTAGGTTTATTTTTTATTTTTATTTAGTTTAGCTTATTTATTTTAGGTTTATTTATTTAAGTTCATTATTTAAGTTTTGGTTTATGTTTCTATGTTTTTTTAGTTTAGTTTTATTTTTATTTTATTTTTTAGGTTTAAGTTCTATTTTTTATTTATTGGTTCAGGTTTAGGTTTTTATTTTTATTTTTTTAAGGTTTAGGTTTTAGGTTTTTATTTTAGGTTTATTTTTAGGTTTTATTTTTTAGTTTAGGTTTACATTTATTTTTAGCTTATTTTATTTTATTTAGTTTAGGGTTCAGATTTAGTTTATTTTAGGTTTAGGTTTAGGTTTTATCTAGTTTAGTTTAGGGTTTAGGTTTATTTAATTTTGTTTATTTTAGGTTTAGGTTTATTCTTATTTTTAGTTTAGGGTTTTGGTTTTAGTTTTAGGTTTATTGTTTATGTTTAGGTTTTTATTTTATTTTATTTTTAGTTTATTTTATTTTTGATTTATGTTTAGTTTTTATTTTATTTAGGTTTTTTATTTTTTACTTTAGTTTAGGTTTTTATTTATTTTATTTTAGTTTAGTTTTTATTTTTATTAAGGTTTAGGTTTTATTTTTTATTTACTTTTAGGTTTATTTTAGGTTTATTTTATTTTTATTTTACTTTTAGTTTTTATTTTATTTAGTTTTTTCTTCTAAGGATTTTTTTTTTATTTTTTTAGTTTAATTTAGGTTATTATTTATTTTATTTTTATTTCTTTTTATTAGTTTATTTTATTTTATTTTTAGGTTTATGATTAGGTTCAAGTTTATGTTTTTTTTTATTTTATTTTTTATTTTATTTTTTTAGATTTTTATTTATTTTATTTTTAGGTTTTACTTTCTTTATGTTTAGATTTTTAGCTTTTTAGGGTTTAAGATTTTTTCTGGGTTTAGGGTTTAGGGTTTAGGTTTTAGAGCATAGGTTTTAGGGTTTAAGATTTAGGGTTTAGGGTTTTAGGGTTTAGGGTTTCTAGTTTAAGGTTTAGGGTTTAGGGTTTTTAGGGTTTAGGGTTTACGGTTTAGGTTTTAAGTTTTACGTTTTACTTCAGGGTTTTTGGTTTTTGGTTTTTTTTAACAGAGAACTAATTTAGATTCAACATTTCTTCTATAATTTATTTAGATTATTTTTTAGGTTTATAATTTTAGGTTTATTTTATTTTTTAATTTAATTTAGGTTTTTATTATTTTTTATTCTTTTTATTTTATTTAAATTTAATTTTTTTTATTTTATTATTTGGTTTTCTTTAGTTTACATTTTGGTTTTTAGATTTTTAGTGTTTAGGGCTTAGGGTTTTAGTGTTTAGGGTTTTAGTGTTTACCATTTAGGGATTAGGGTTTAGGGTTTTAGGGTTTACGGTTTATGGTATAAGGTTAGTTTAGGGTTTAGGGTTTAAGGTTTAATGTTTAGGGTTTAGGTTTAGTGGTTAGTTTTAGTGTTTGGTTTAGGGTTTAGTGGTTTAGGGTTTAGGGTTTAGGGTTTTTGGTTTTTTTTTTTTAGGGATTAGTTTATGGTTTTAGGAGGTTTTTTTTATTTTAGGGTTTTAGGATTTAGTTTTAGTTTAAAATTAAGTAAACTAGTAGTTTAGGTTTAGTTTTTTTTTTATTTAGGTTTATTTTTATTTTCATTTAGTTTAGTTTATTTATTTTAAGTTTTTTTATTTTAGTTTAGGTTTTTTTATTTTAGTTTATTTTTTAGGTTTAAGTTTTGGTTTAGTTTTTTTTTTTTTAGGTTTAGATTTAGGTTTTTATTTTATTCATTTGGGCTTAGGTTTTAGTTTTTAGATTAGGTTTATTTTTTAGGTTTTATTTTTTAGATTAGGTTTAGGATTCTTTTTAGTTTATTTAATTTTATTTTGTTTAGGTTTAGGTTTAGGTTTAGTTTATTTTAAGTTTATGTTTAGGTTTTATTAATTTTAGTTTAAGTTTAGGTTTAATTATTTTTATTTTACATTTAGGTTTTTTATTAGTTTAATGATTAGGTTTTATTTTTTATTTATTTTTTGGTTTCTTTTTTAGTTTTAATTTTTATTTAGTTTTTATTTTATTTTATTTTTGGTTATTTTTATTTTTATTTTAGCTTTTGTGTTAACTTTATTTAGGTTTTAAATTTTGTAGTTTAGTTTAAGTTTTTATTTATTTTATGTTAGTTTAGTTTTTATTTCTATTTTATTTTCATTTGATGTTTAGGTTTAGGTTTAGGTTTAGGTTTAAGTTTTAATTTATATTTATATTTTATTTTATTTATTTATTTTATTTATTTATTTTATTTTGAATTAAATTTTATTTATTTATTTTATTTTTAGGTTTTATTTAGTTTAGGTTTTTAGGTTTTTAGGGTTTAGGGTTTAGGGTTTAAGGTTTTAGGTTTTAGGTTTAGGGTTATGGTTTAGTGTTTAGGGTTTATGCTTTAGAGTTAGGGTTTTTAGGGGTTTAGGGTTGGGTTTAGGGTTTAGATGGTCAGTTTGGGGTTTTGTTAGCTTTAGGGTTTAGGGTTTAGGGTGAGAAGGTTATTATTTGGTTTAGGGTTTAGGGTTAGGGTTAGGGTTAGGGTCACGATTTATAAGTTTTTAGGGTTTATTTTAGAGGTTTAGGTTTGAGTTTTATTTTGGTTGAGTTTATTTAGTTTAGATTTAGGTTTAGGTTTATTACAATTTAGGTTTAATTTATTTTTAGTTTAGGTTTAAATTTTTAATTTCAATTTATTTATGTTTTAGGTTTTACGTTTAAATTTAGGTTTTATTTTTTTAGTTTAGTTTAGGTTTATTTAGTTTATTTAGGTTTTTTAGTTTTAGTTTAGGTTTTTTTTTAGTTTATTTATTTAGTTTTAAGTTTTATTTAGGTTTAGGTTTAGGTTTAAGTTTATTTATTTAGGTTTAGTTTATTTATTTTAGTTTATTTTATTAGGTTAGGTTTAGGTTTAGGTTTAGATTTATTTTTATTTTAGGTTTATTTAGGTTAATTTATTTAGGTTTAGGTTTATTTTTATTTTGTTTAGTTTATTTAAATTTTTTAGGTTTAGGTTTATTTAGTTTTAATTTATTTAGATTTAAGTTTATTTAGTTTTTTTTTAGATTTAGGTTTAGGTTTACATTAGGTTTATTTTTTTAGGTTTAGGTTTATTTTAGGTTTAGGTTTATTTAATTTTGGTTCAGGTTTAGGTTTTTTTTAGGTTTAGGTTTAGGTTTATTTATTTATTTATTTTATGTTTATGTTTAAGTTCATTTTAGTTTAGTTTAGTTTATTTATTTAGGTTTAGGTTTAGGTTTCAGTTTATTTAGGTTTATGTTTAGGTTTAGGTTTATTTTAGTTTAGGTTTTAGGTTTAGTTTTAGGTCTATTTTAGGTTTTATTTAGTTTAGTTTAGTTTAGGTTTATTTTATTTAGTTTAGGTTTAGGTTTATTTTATTTAATTCATTTTAGTTTAGTTTAGTTTAGGTTTAAGGTTTGATTTTGGTTTTAGGTTTATTTAGTTTAGTTTACATTTATCTAGTTTAATTTATTTAGTTTAGTTTTATTTTAGTTTATTTTATTTAGTTTATTTAGTTTATGTATTTAGTTTAGGTTTAGGTTTATTTAGTTTATTTTATTTTATTTTACTTATTTTGTTTAGGTTTAGGTTTAGGTTTAGGTTTATTTTATTTAGTTTTTATTTTATTTTATCAGTTTACTTTTTATAGTTTATGTTTAGGTTTAGGTTTAGGTATAGGTTTTGGTTTATTTAGTTTAGCTTATTTTAGTTTAGGTTTATTTAGTTTAGTTTAGTTTAGGTTTATTTTTATTTATTTATTTAGTTTAGCTTTATTTTAGTTTAATTTTTGTTTAGTTTATTTTCTTTTTATTTTGTTTAATTTAGTTTAGGTTTAGGTTTAGGTTTATTTAGGTCTTATTTTTTTAGTTTTTTTAGTTTAGTTTAGTTTTAGGTTTAGGTTTATTTAGTTTAGGTTTAGGATTAGGTTTAGGTTTTAATTTAGTTTAAGTTTAGGTTTAGGTTTAGGTTTAAGTTTTATTTTATTTTTATTTAGGTTTATTTATTTAGGTTTAGGTTTATTGATTTAGTTTATTTTGTTTAGTTAACTTATTTAGTTTAGGTTTAGGTTTTATTTATTTTAATTTAGTTTAGTTTAATTTATTTTTAGGTTTAGGTTTTGGTTTAGGTTTAGGTTTAGTTTAGTTCATTTATTAATTTTATTTCTTTTAGTTTAGGTTTTAAGTTTTATTTAGTTTATTTTTTTAGTTCAGTTTTTATTTATTTATTTAGTTTAGTTTAGTTTAGTTTATTTAGGATTAGATTTATTTTATTTATTATTTAGTTTAATTTTTTTATTTAGTTTAAGCTTAGGTTTGGTTTAGATTAATTTTGTTTAGGTTTATTTAGGTTTAAATTTTATTTTGTTTAGTTTTATTTAGTTTAGGTTTATTTTTAGTTTAGGTTTAATTTTATTTTAGGTTTGTTTATTTAAGTTTACGTATAGGTTTTGTTTAGTGTTTGGTTTTTTTTAGGTTTAGGTTTATTTAGTTTAGGTTTATTTTATTTAGGTTTAGGTTGATTTAGTTTAGTTTATTTTATTTTATTTTATTTAGTTTTAGTTTATGTTTATTTTAGTTTAAGTTTTTCAGGTTTATTTAGGTTTAGGTTTAGGTTTATTTTTATTTAGGCTTTAGGTTTAGGTTTAGGTTTAAGTTTAGGTTTATTTTTTATTTTAGTTTAGGTTTATCTATTTAGTTTAGTTTAGGTTTAGGTTTACTTTTATTTTTATTTTTTGTTTTTATTTAGTTTATTTAGTTTAGGTTTATTTATTTAGTTTAGTTTATTTATTTTTAGTTTAGGAATAGGTTTAGGTTTATTTTGTTTAGGTTTAGTCTGTTTTATTTTAATTTATTTTATTTATTTATGTTTAAGTTTATGTAGTTTAAGTTTTAAGTTTAAGTTTAGGTTTATTTTTGTTTAGTTTAGTTTAGCATATTTTTAGTTTAGGTTTATTTATTTAGTTTAGGTTTTATTTTTAGATTAAGTTTTTTTTTAGTTTAGTTTTATTTATTTAGTTTATTTAGGTTTAGTTTATTTAGTTTAGTTTATTTTATTTTTAGTTTGGTTTATTTATGTTTATTTAGTTCATTTTATTTTAATTAATTTATTTAGTTTATTTTAACTTATTTAGTTTAGGTTTAGGTTTAGGATTTGATTTAGGTTTAGGATTAGTTTAGTTTAATTTAATTTATTTTAGCTTAGTTTAGGTTTAGGTTTATTTAGTTTAGTTTATTTTATTTAGTTTTTTTTTTTAGTTTTTATTTTATTTTATTTATATTATGTTTATTTGTTTTATTTATTTATTTTAAATTTAGTTTAGGTTTATTTTATTTAATTTAGTTGAGTTTTGGTTGGTAGATTAAATTCTTTAAGAGTTTAGGTTTGTGGTTTATTTAGATTTGGGTTAGGGTTTTACTTTTATTTGTGGTTTAGGTTTAGGACTTTTGTGGTTTAGGGTTTAAAGTTGTGGATTTTAAGTTTAGGATCACTTTTTAGGGTTTTTTTTAGATTTGGGTTTGTGGTTTAGGTTTTAAGATTTGGGTTTAGGGTTTGTGGTTAGTATTTTTGTGTATTTGGGTTAAGTGTTTAGGGTTTTATTTTAAATTAAATCAGGTAGGTTTATGTTTATTTAGTTTCTAGTTTATTTTTTATTTATTTTATTATTTTATTTTATTTTATTTAGGTTTATTTTTATGTAGTTTAGTTTTTTTTATTTTAGGTTTATTTATTTAGTTTAGGTTTTTATTTTAGTTTATCTCCAAGTTTAGGTTTAGGTTTATGTTAATTTTTAGTTTAGTATTTTATTATTTTATATTTTAGGTTTAGGTTTTATTAATTATTTTAAGTTTAAGTTTGGATTTTTATTTTATTTTTTCAGTTTTAGGTTTTAGATTTTTATTTTAGGTTTATTTTTAGGTTTATTTTTTAGTTTAAGTTTAGATTTATTTTTAGTTTATTTAGTTTAGGGTTTAGGTTTTGTATATTTTAAGTTTAGGTTTAGGTTTCATTTATTTTAGTTTAGTTCATTTTAGTTTAGGTTTATTTTTATTTTATTTATTTATTTTAGGTTTTATTTTTACTTTTATTGGTTTTTATGTTTATTTTTTAGGTTTAGGTTTTATTTAGTTTTATTTTTATTTTACATTTAATTTTTTTATTTTATTTATTTATTTTATTTTAGGTTTAATTTTTGTTTAGTTTAAGTTTTTATTTATTTTCTTTTAATTTAGTTTTTTATATTTTTTTTAGGTTTAGGTTTAGGTTTAGGTTTTTGTTTAGGTTTTTATTTCATTTTATTTTTTTATTTCATTTAGGTTTTTGTGTTTTAATTTATTTTATTTTTAGGTTTTATTTAGTTTAGGTTTTTAGGTTTTTAATGTTTAGGTAGGTTTTTTAGGTTTTAGGGTTGGGGTTTAGGTTTAGGTTTGGGTTTGGGTTTAGGTTTAGGGTTTAGGGTTTTTTTAGTTTAGGATTTGTTTAGGGTTAGGGTTTAGGGTTGGGTTTGTGGGGTTAGGTAGGTTTAGGGTTTATAGTTTAGGGTTGGTTGGGTTTTAGGTTTAGGGTTAGGGTTTTATTTTATTTTATTTTTTAAATTAAGTAAACCGGTAGGTTTATGTTTATTTAGTTTATTTTTTTATTTATTTTAGTTTATTTTATTTTTTATTTTATTTAGGTTATTTTATATTCATCTAAGAATTTGACATATAATAGGAACAATGGAGACAGATTCATAGACCCACTTAGTGGGATAAAAGGCTATTGTTGTTGTAGGTTTATTTTATTCTTATTTAGTTTAGTTTATTTATTTTATTTATTTATTTTAGTTTAGTGTTTTTTTTTTTTTTTTTTTATGTTTAGTTTAGTTTATTTTGTAGTTTATTTTATTTTATTTTTTTTTAGGTTTAAGTTTTATTTTTTATTTTTATTTTTAGGTTTTAATTTTAGTTTATTTTTAAGTTTTATTATTTAGTTTAGGTTTATTTATTTTTAATTTAATTTATTTTATTTAATTTGGTTTAGGTTTAGGTTTAGGTTTATTTATTTTAGTTTAGTTTAGGTTTATTTTATTTAATTTATTTTAGTGTTAGGTTATTTTTGGGTTTAGTATTTTTTTATTATTTATTTTAGGTTTTATTTTTAGATTTATTTTTTATGATTAGGTTTTATTTAGTTTTTATTTTATTTTACTTTTAGCTTTTTTATTCTTATTTTATGTTTGGGTTTTATTTTAGGGTTTATGGTTTAGAATTTAGGGTTTAGGATTTAGGTTCTTTAGGGTTTATTAGTTTAGGGTTTAGGGTTTAGGTTATTAGGGTTTAGGGGGGATTTGATAGGGTTTATGGTTAGGGTTTTAGGGTTTTAGGGATAAATGTTTAGGGTTTAGGTTTTAGTTTAGGGTTTAGGGTTTAGGGTTTAAAGTTTTTTTTTAATAGAGAACAAATTCAGATTCAACATTTCTTCTTTTGTATTTTATCAATCATGTAGGAGACTAAGTTTTTTAAGATACAAGTGATGACATAGATAAAAAATGAGCACACATAGAGCAAATCAAAAACCCTAGATAACTTGAACCATCTCTACTATAAAGACACAGTTCTAGAAGTAGCAGGTTGGATCGACTGTGCTTCAGTTTCTCTAGTTCCCATCAGAACCACCCTCGCCTCTGTAGTAGTGGAATCTGCCACCATATCCCTATCTATCCCTTCGCCACCACCATGGTTGTAACCTCTGTCGCTCCTCTTGCCTCCATAACCACCACCTCCATATCCACCAGGACCTCCAGATCCATCAACACCTCTAAGTCCCCCACCTCCAGATCCTACCTTCAAAACCATCACCTCTATATCCACCATCATATCCACCAACACCTCTAGTAAGGTGAGGTTTTAAGGTTTATGGTTAAGGTTTAGGGTTTAGGGTTTAATTTTTAAGCCTTAGGGTTTAGGGTTTAGGGATAGCTTAATGTTTGTTTGGGTTTGTGGGTTTAGGTTTGTGTTTGTTTTTGGGGTTTAGGGTTTTGGCTTTAGGGTTTATTTAGGGTTATGGGTTTAGAGTTTAGTGGTTAGGGTTTGGGGTTGTTTAGGGTGGGTTTATAGTTTAAGGTGGATTTAAGGTTTAGTATGTAGATTTAGGGTTTATTTAGGTTTAGGGTTTAGGGTTTAGGTTTTTTTAAATAATTTATTTATTTTTTAAAGTAAATTAGGTTTAGGTTTATTTAGTTTTTATTTATTTATTGTAGTTTATTTTATTTTATTTTTTATTTAAGTTCATTTTATTTTTATTTAGATTTTTATTTATTTTAGTTTAGGTTTTATTTTACTTTATTTTAAGTTTAAGTTTATGTTTAGGTTAATTTTTGTTTAGTTTTATTTTAGTTTGTTTTTTTTGTTTAGGTTTTATTTTATTTTTAGGTTTAGGTTTTTTATTTTAGTTTAGGTTTAGGTTTTTATTTTAGGTTTATTTTTAGGTATTATTTTTTTTTTATATTACATTTAGGTTTATTGTTAGTTTAGTTTTATTTTTATTTTATTTTTTATGTTTAGATTTTATTTTTTATTTATAGGTTTAGGTTTTGTTTTTTATTAATTTTTTAGGTTTAGGTTTTAGGTTTTTATTTTAGGTTTATTTTTAAGTATTTTTTTAGTTTAGGTTAGGTTTATTTTTAGTTTATATTATTTTACTTAGTTTATGTTTAGGTTTAGGTTTAGTTTATTTTAGATTAAGGTTTAGCTTTTATTTAGTATAGTGTAGTTTATTTTAGTTTAGGTTTATTTTATTTTCTTTATTTTATTTTTCTTTTAGGTTTAGGATTTTTTTTAGTTTATGGTTTGCGTTTTATATTTTATTTATTTTTATGTTTATCTTTTAGGATTAGGTTTTTATTCAAATTTTATTTTATTTTATTTTAGATTCAATTAATGTTTATTTTATGTTCAATTTTTATTTTATTTAATCTTTTTTTATTTTGAGCTTTATTTTATTTTTTAGTTTAGTTTTTTATTTACTTTATTTTAGTTTAGTTCATATTTTATTTTATTTTATTTTAGGTTTAAGTTTAGTTATTTAGGTTTAGGTTTTGTTTTAGGTTTTTTATTTTATTATTTTATTATTTTATTTAGGTTTCAATTTTTTATTTATTATATTTTAGGTTTTATTTACTGTTCATGTTTAGGTTTTAGGGTTTATGGTTTTGGAGTGGGTTTGGTAGGTTGGTTTAGGGTTTGTGGTCAGGTTGTGGATTGGTTTAGGGTTTAGGGAGGTTTAGTTTAGGGTTTAAGTTGGATTTAGGGTTTAGGGTTTGGAGTGGGTTTATTTATTTTTAGTTTAAGGTTTAGGTTTATGGTTTTAGGGTTTAGGGTTTAGGTCAGTTTAGGTTGGGTCAGGTTTGGTTTAGGATTTTTGAATTTGTGAGTTTAGGGTTTTAAGGTTAGTTTAGTGTTTAAGGTTTGGGGTTTAGGGTTATATGTTTTAGGTTTTGGATTTATGGTTTAGGGTTTTGGGGTTTAGGGTTTAGGGTTTAGGATTTCGGGTTTTGTGGTGTTTATTTTTAGTTTCATTTGTATGTTTATATGTGAGGGGGCAACACATAGATCTGTGGATATACTTATCGAAGTGATCGGGTACAACATCAAAGAATAGTGTACTATCTCGAAAGATAGAAATCACGACCCTACGATGGACCTAATCACTTAATAAGGACTCCTAAGGCATGATGGATTTTCGAATATACCAGATATTTTTCCCATACTTTACATGGAAAAGTAAAGCAAGGTTTATTTAAATCGGGTTCATTAAGTTCCCAATGGAGGCAAGCCCCTATAGTTAATTACATCTTAAAAAAAATGAATCTCTTAAGAATACTCTCGATTAAAGTAGGCGATTATTGTCTCGAAAGAATTGAAAGATAGGACTATCAATAAATTGGTTATATTTTAGAAGATCAAGTGGGATGGATCAAAAAGGAAGAGTTATTATCTAAACCAAAGGAGATGAGTAGGGAGTACTCATGATACTAAGAAACATAGTGAGCAGTCCAATCTATCCTATGGTTGGGCTTTATATATTTAAAATTGAGGAGATTTATTTATTTGATTTGAAATTTTATTAGAAATCTAGGACTATAATTCCACAATACAAGATTGTGGAAATGCCGTGAGGATTTTTGATCAGTGTAAAGGGAAACAACAACCTCATCCTAAATCTAGGGAACTTTGGCAGGGCCAAAGCATGACCTAAATCTAAGGGGAAAGTGGTTATATGGTTTACCTCCAAGAGAGTAAATCACCACCGCTGGACTTATTATCACCGTGAGTGGTGCCAACTAACTCCTCCTATGCTTTAAATCCATGTAGGCAAGTCATATGCTTTTGCGAGATGGCTAGGTTGTTATTATTTAGAAAAAAGACAAACTCCTTAAACCGACTCCCTAAGAGACTAGAGCATGAGGGGTATGAATACTGACTTAAATCTAATGCAAATTCTTATCAAATTTTATTAAATTTAGGACTATTTGTTTTGACACAAGCTATAGGATTTTGGTTGCCTAAATGCATGAGAAGTTGATTATGGGCCAAATCAAAAGGGAAATATGTGTTCTTCCATCATAGGCTCTCAAAGTTTAAGCCCATTCTATCTAGCAAAGATGGAAGCCCTCTCTTAACAAGAGTGAAACAAGATGATTATGCATGATATTAAACATATAACATCCAGCTAAGGGTTACTAAATATTTTACTATCTTGATTTAATGCCTAAGTTTTTATATGAGATTATGAGTTATTTTAAAAGTTTAGTTATGAGTTGTTAATGGGATAAAAAATTTATTTTTATCCTAAGAGCTTAATTGCATCCAGGCCATTCAACAATCACCAATCATAAATAAACTATGAAAAGGCATGCTTTTTCTAATGCACAAGCTAAACAAAACATCAAACAATTTTTATAAAGCTATCGAAAGAATAAAAGGTCGACCGGTACCACCATACATCCCAAAAAAAAAATGTGGGTAGTTGAGTTCTACTCTTATACAACCCAATTATAAGAATAATTACAATTATAAATGATGAATGTTATGGGGTCTTCATTCTTCATTCTTGCTTCTTCATTTCTTCATCTTCCATTTCTTCATTTAATTTTCTCTATTTCTTCCTTCTTTTTGGATTGATTTGGATATCTTGCTCCAAATGCATCACATGGTACATAAGACTTGGTCTTATAACTAATGCTCATCCTAATCTCTCATAATACTCATCCTAATCCTAATGCAAAATTACATTAAAAGAAGGAAAGTAAATCTAGCTACACCTGCAAAACAAATGTTAGCTAAACACACCATACAACCCAAGCAATTATATGAATAATTTGGACTTAGCACCCCACACATGGGTAACCAAGCCCACCTGTCTTAACTTGGGTTATGCTTAGGGGCTAAGCAACATGCATAGCAAAAAGCATTTATATTTTTATTTAGCGGCCCCTTAAGCACAACCCCCTGCAGAAAGCATGATTAAGCTAATATCAGCCTAACATCCAGGCTACGCACATGTACCCTAACATCCAGTCTACAATAATACATCACAAAACAAGAATACATCAAACCATACACCTCCCTAACATAAATCTATAAATGGTGACTTAATCTAATGTGTGTAAATTAAAGCTTGTGTGGTATGTCCTAACTAAGCTTTAGAGTTATAATTTGCTAAGTGTGAGGGAATTCATTTATAAAGTGGTTGATTTTTATTCAAGTGATTTGATTGATTTAAAGATTTTAGTTAGTGTTTTCTTTTGTTTCATATGGTCTACACTTAACAACTAAATGTTATGAAGAGAAGAAAGAGAGGGAACCTCTCTTTCATCCCTACCTTAAGTCACTTCTAAATCAAGTTAATTAATCAATTTCCTTTAGTGAATAGCATATTATATGTTTTAATTAGTCCAAAGTTTAGGTTCACTCTAAATAACCTTATTCAATAAGAAAGGCATCTTAAGATTAATTAGAATGACTTGCTATAACATAAAAGATATTTATTCATTTCTTTCCTTCATGTATATCATGCACATGATTAAATCCTATGCATTCTTATACATGCAATTTATATTTTAGCATACTTGAATGATGAATGCAAAGAAGTGTGTTTGAAATTTAAATATTTCATTTGATTGAATTATGAATGCATGCCTTTTTAATAGAAAGAGGGATTTTTCATCCATTAGCTAGATACACATTAACATTTATTAAAGTTTTAAGTGAGTACATTGTTATTGTTTTGCACCAAGGGCGTAAGGTACAAGACCTACTTAGGGTTACTTAAAGCCTCACAGCCCTAGGGTGTCCTGACTAATATACCACTTTTCTTAGATACATATAGATGTATAAGTAACTACAAGGATAGGAAAAATTCAAGCAAAAATTGTATTTGATTTATATGACTTATGATTCTTATTCATTGGCCACATCACACTTACACATGTATAAGAGTTTTAAGTGAGTACGATGCCATTTTTCTGTGCTAGGGGCATAAGGTATAAGACCTACTTAGGGCAACTTAAATCCTTGCAGCCCTGGGGTGTCCAGACCAATATACCACTTTTCTCATATATAGGTAAATGTATGAAAAGAACCACAAGAAGAAGAACTCATGCAAGAACTCATATTTGATTTTATTATATGATTTACATATGTGGTAAGAAATTCTTCCTAAGTTTTAGTGTGGAAATGCATAGGAATAGATTTAGACAAATGTTGTGTGCTTTTCAAATGAACTATACATTTGTAATTCCTATGTGAATACATGTAAGATAAAGAAAGAGAGCTTCATATTTCATATCATATATTATCAACACATGCAAACCTATAGATATTTGTAATTACCATCACTCCATTTATTATAATTGATTTATGACCTTTTGAAAATAACTTTTGATTTAATTGTGATAATAGACACACCTATTTTTAATTTAAATCAACACATGCAATTTGACATAAAAGAAACCATTTCATTTAGTTAATTTTAAAAGGAATGAATGCATGATTACATATGGGAAGCAACATTTGACATGATTGGAAAAAAATAAAGGAACTAAGCACATTATCTTATTCATTCCAATTAATTCCTAAGGACAATCATACTAAATAAAGCCTCTTAAAATAAACCAAAGTCCTTTAATAAGATTTCTTAATTTTGAGTTTGATTTGATTTAGGAAATGAAAGAGATTTGCTGATCCTAATCCCATTCCTCATGTGTGAGTTAATTTGATTTAATGAAGAAGTATTTAAGTTGATTTTATGGTTTAATTAGGTTAGGTTATGAATTAAGCCTATTAATTAACTCTTACCTTCATCAGCTTAAGTTAATTTACTAATTAATAATGAGCCAATATGATATGCAACCACATGGAAAGTAAATTTTCAATGCTCCTAAGAAATGAAAGGGGCCTAATGAAATTGGCTTATGATTACTAGTTAATTAAGCTTAAGAGATCTCACTTAACTACTTTTATAGTATTCTCACACATGTGAGCTAATCATAATTTCATTACCTCCCCTTTGGATTATTGAACACCCAAAGAGCTTCCCAATATTAAATTAGAGAAATAGATTCAATTAAATTAATTAAATTTGTTAATTAACAAATTAAACATTAATTAACCTTAACCAATCAAAATCAGATGGGCTTAGAGAAAGAGACAAAGAAGGGAGCCTAAGCCTCAATCCCTAAATCCTTTCAATTAGTTGATTAAAGTTGAGGTATGATTTGGATTTTTGATTAATCTTGTAAATTAATTAATTAGGGGATGTTGATTAATTAATTAATTATTTAGGAGGGATTAGAGAAGACTTAAAGAAAAGATTGGAAGAGGGAGTCCCAATCCATTTCTCTAGACTTCATCATCATTAACAGAGGTTAATAAGCTTAATTGATTGATTAATTTATTGTTCATTTGCTTAATTATCACTAATTACATTGAAAAAGTTATTAAGGCTTAACCCATTGGTTTCCCTAATTAAGCAACCAATAAAATCCCAAAAAAAAGAGAGGTAGATCATCCCAACATGCATAAAAAGTTTGAGATTAATTGGATGGTTAATTATGGAGTAATTAGACTAATTACATTTCTAATTAAGCTTTAATTAAGCCAAATCCACTATTCAAAATCAATTAATAATAATTTTCTTAGATTTTACTCTAAAATATCTTTAAAATGAGCCTAAGTTTGTATTTTTTATGTATTTTTCTAGAATTAGTTATGAATTTAGGAATTTTTAAGATTAAAAACTAGTTAATTAGCCCTAATTAGAGCCTTAATCCCATCAGGCCACATGGCGGCTGACATGACGCACTTTCCATTGTGGTGTGATGGATTTTCTATTTAAGTTATCACATCCAAGTGATGAATCGAATGGCGGTGCATGCGGTAACTCCATGGACTGTCCGATCTAAGATTTAAAGGATTAATCAGAGGATCTAAGCATGATTAGATCAGGACCATTCATCTTGATCACACGGGATAGGCAGTCAATGATCTATCTCCTCTGTAGCATTGAACAATGGCTTCCATCCATCGATCACTGCTCGATCCAAGCTCACCCGAGCTCAGATGGAGATGAAAATGATCCCACACCTTCGAGGAAGCACAATAAGATGATCTAACAGAGGAAATTGCATGACATGAAAATTTCTTTCACAAAAGACCAACCTATTTTCATTCAAGGATTGGTTTCAATGGCATACCTAATCGGAGCTTATGACCGATGATTCCAATGATTGAGGAAGTTTTGTTTGGTAGAAATAAAGCTCTATTGAGCTGCATAAGCTTTGATATGGTGTAGTTTTCTCAAAAGACCAATCCACTAGGCGTAAGTGCTCAGGCTTGATTGAACTCAACCCTCTGGCTATCGAGAAGCTTGGAAAATGATTCAATCTCACTCATTTGGCTCCAAGGAAGGGGTGTACAAAGTTAATTGCATGTTGGTGGAGGTTTAAGCAAATGAGAATCGAAGGTGGCCTCCCCTATTTCATTTTGCATAAAACTGAGAATGGGGATTTTGATGAGCTTGGGAAGGCTTGGAAATTACTTTGGGAACTCTCTCCTTGGCTGCTAGAGATGAATCAAGTGTGAATGTCTGAGTTTGAGTGAGAATGAGGAGGGTATACCCCCTTATTCCTTGGATCGAAATGCCACAACTTCTTTGGATTTTTCTTGATCAATTGGCCAAATTTGAGGGTGGTGGAGGTTTTTGGGTGCATGATGTGACTCAGTTTGATTGGGTAAGGGTGTGGAGGTGGCTGCCAAAGGAGTAATGGGTGTCTTATGGTTGTTTGGAAAGCTCCATTAGGGATGGGGAGGTGATTTCACCTCCCCATGGATCATGGCCGACACAACCACCTTGGTCCTAGGTGCCTAAGTGGACCTATGATTGGGTGCCAAGTGGTTAGGGGCAAAAATGATAAAATGAGCATGTGTCTTATCTCATGGGATGCCCTAAACCTAATGGCAAAATGGTTATTTTGCTATGGGTTTGGTTTTGGTAGATTTAGGATGGGTCAAAAGTGGGTTAGCCCAAATTTCAAGTTGTTTTGAGTTTATTTGATTTGATTTTTGATTTGACCTATTTAGGTCAAATTAGGTTAGGTTGGGTTTGACAAATTGGTCAAATTGGGTCAAACCAAGGTTTGGGTCAAGTTCAATTGGCTAATTGAAAATAATTGTAGGCTTTGGTTTGGTTTAATTTGGAATTAATTTGGATTTTGGCTAGTTTGACCCTTTAGGTCAATTTGGGTTAAGTTAGGTCAAGTTGACCAATTGGTCAAATTGGTCTCAATCATGATTTTGGTCAAGTTTAATAAGTGATTTAGAATGAACTTGAGCCATTGGATATAATCAATTTGGGTTGGATTATGATTTGATCTATTTTGGCATTTTATGCCAATTTGGATCAACTTGGGTCAAATAGCCAATTGGGCTTTGTTTGGCTCAAGTGAGGGTTTGGTCATGTTCAATCATTGGTTAGGAATGGGTTTGAATCAATGGTTTCAATCAATTTGGCATATGGTAGATTTTGGCTAATTTGGGTTTCATTTGGGTTAAATGTTAACTTGGTTATCAAGCTATGTTGACTTTGTTTGCCCAATGCATGATAATTGATTAACCTAGAATAATTTTTGATCATGTTGTGAGGTTTGGATGGGCTTAGTTCAATCCAATTTGGGTTGAATTTGAACTTGGCTTGAAAAGGTCTTTTAGGTCACTTTAGGTCAAGTGGACCTAAATGGGTTAATTGGCTTGATCATGGCTTGATTCAAGTTTAATTATATTTATAAATGGGTTTGAGATGAAAATACAAATCAAATTACAAGTAATTTGGATCCATATGGATTTTGGTTCATATGACAATTTCAAGTCAAAAAGGGCTAACTTAGGTTTAATTTGAGTTAGAATGGATTTGGTTTGATAATCGTAGTTTGTATTTATATTTGGATCAATGATTGTATGAATGTTTGAATCATGAGGAAATCCATGAGTTTTGAATTAATTTGGGTATTATTTATAAGTTCAAGAATTTAGCTAAAACTAAAATCGAATTTGATTTGATTTGGGTTTCAACCATTTGGAGTTTGGAATTGATTTATGATTTAGAATTTGATTTGAGATTAAATTTGATAAAAGAAAATCAATTGAATTTGGGTTGATTTAAATTTAAGGTTAAGTCCATAAGATAAAATCAAAGGGCTTAGGAAGGGATTTGGAGTTTGAATTTGATCATGAGTTTCAATCATTTGATAGTTGGATTTGATTTTGGAATTTAGATTTGAATTTGAGATTTGATTTGGAAGAATGAAGTAGGATTTTTGGGCTATAAGGCAGGTTATCTCCTAAATCCCTAAGGCACAACCTACCCCTATGGCTAACTTTTCTAAGTCTCTAGGGTTAGGTTAAGTGTTCACCTAATCACTACAAGTTTCCTAAGACTGAGGAAGTCTTTGTGTCTATGAGAGTCCTAGATCTATGATAAGGAAGTTGAGAGCTCACTCCAAAAGTGAGGTCAATAGGTTTATGGTTTAGGATTTTAGGGTTTAGGGTTTTGTGTTTAGGGTTTAGGGTTTAGTGTTTAGGGTTTATGGTTTTAGGGTTTAGAGTTTAGGTTTATTTTTTATGGTTTAGGTTTTAGTTTAGGGTTTAGGGTTTAAGGTTTTTTTAACAGAGAACAAATTTGTATTCAATATTTATTCTTTTCGATTTCACCAACCAAATGGCGCACCAAGATTTCTAAGACATAAGCGATGACATATATAAAAAAATGAACACACATAGAGTAAATTGAAAAACCTAGATAACTTCAATTGTCTCTACTATAAAGACACAATTCCATAAGTAGCAGATCGGATCGACCATTCTTTAGTTTCTCCAGTTCCCATCAGAACCACCACCAACTCTCGAGCAGCGAGATCCGCCATCATATTTTTGATCTATTCCTTCGTGACCACCATCGCTATAAGCTCCATCACTCCTTTTGCCTCCATAACCACCACTACACTGACCACTCCCTCCATATTCACCAACATCTCTAGATCCCCAAACACCACTGTAATAACCACCACCTCTACCATCGACTACACTATAAAATCTAAACTGAGCTTAGTTGACACTTATGTTCCTACCACCAAGGTTCTGCCCATTATTAGGGTTTAGGTTTAGGTTTATGTTTAAGTTTATTAGGCTTTAGGGTTTAGGTTTATTTTTTTATTTATTTAATTTCTTTAGGATTAGGTTTATTTTAGGTTTAGGGCTTTAGGTTTGTTTAGGTTAGGTTTAGGGTTATGGTTTAGGGTTTAGGTTTGTTTAGGTTTAGGGTTTTTGGGTTTAGGTTAGTTTAGGGTTTGTGGCTTTGGGTTTTGGGTTTGGTTTAGGTTTTAGGTTAGGTTGGGTTTGGTTTAGTTTGAGTTTGGGATTAGGGTTTGTGGTTTAAGGTTTAGTATTTAGGTTTAGGGTTTAGGTTTGTTTAGGTTTTATTTATTTATTTATTTTATTTTAAATTAAGTAAACCGACAGTTTAGGTTTATTTAGTTCATTTATTTTTTTTTATTTATTTTAGTTTATTTTATTTTTATTTATATTTAGGATCAATTTTATTATTATTTAGTTTAATTTATTTATTTTAGTTTATCATTTTAGTTTAGGTTTAGGTTTATGTTTATTTTTTTAGTTTAGTTTTATTTTATTTTATTTTTTTTAGGTTTATATTTTTTATTTTTTGTTTAGGTTTAAATTTTATTTTATTTTTTAAGTTGAGGTTTTAGATTTTATTTTAGGTTTATTTTAAGGTTTTATTTTTAGTTTAGGTATAGGTTTATTTTAGTTTATTTTATTTAATTTAGTTTAAATTTTGGTTTAGGTTTAGTTTATTTAGATTTAGGATTTATTTATTTTAGTTTAGGTTTAGTTTATTTTATTATTTTAGGTTTATGTTTTTTTTTAAAGTTTAGGGTTTAGTTTTATTTTATTAATTTTAGGTTTATTTTAGGTTTTAGCTTTTATTTAGTTTTTTTTGTTTATTTTAGTTTTTCTTATTTATTTTATTTATTTTCTTTATTTTAGGTATAGATTTTATTTTATTTAGGTTTTTATTTTTTTAGTTTAGGTTTTATTTATTTATTTTATTTTAGTTTTATTTTTATTTTTTTTATTTTCTTTTTAGGTTTAGGTTTAGTTTTTAATTTAGGCTTTTATTTTATTTTATCTTGTTACTTTATTTTGGTTTAGGTTTTTTTATTTATTTTTCTTTTAGATTTTATTTAGTTTCGATTAAGGCTTTTAGCTTTTTTGGGTTTAGGGTTTAGGGTTTAGTTTTATGGTTTATGGTTTTGGGTTTATGGTTTAGGGTTTTTAGGGTTTAAGGTTTAGGGTTTAGGGTTTAGGTTTAGGTGGGTTCAGGATTTATTTTAGGGTTTAGGGTTTTTGGTTTTTTTTTTATTTTTCAAAGAGAATAAATTATGATTCAACATTTCTTCTTTTTGGTTTCATCAACCAAGTAACACTCCAAGTTTTCTAAGACACAAGCGATAACATAGATAAAAAATAAGCATGCATTGAATAAATAAAAAACCACAGATAACTAGAATCGTCTTTATTGTAAAGACATATTTCCATAAGTAGAAGATCGGATCGGTCATTCTTCATTTCTTGCCTCCCCAGAACCTGCCTCAGTAGTGGGATCCACCATCATATCCTCGATCTCTCCTTCACACCACCACCATTAGGTTTAAGATTAGGGATTAGGGTTTAGGTTGGTTTAGTTTTGTAGATTTGTGGTTTTATTATTTATGGTTTAGTTTGTGTGGTAGTTTGTGGTTTGTATTTGTGGTTTAGGTTTGTTTTAGGGTTTAGGGTTTAGGTTTAGGTTTGGGTTTAGGATTTGGGGTTAGGTTGTGAGTTTGGGTTTCATGGTTTACAGAGTGGTTGTGGGGTTGTGTGGCTCAGGGTTTGGGAGGTTAATTTAGTAGGGTCAGTGGTTAGGTTTTTTAGGAACAAGGTTTAGGATTGGGTTTTGTGGTTTTGTTAGGTTTTAAGATTAGTGTTTTGGTTGAGTGGTTAGGTTTAGTTTTGGGTCAGGGTCAGTGCAGGTCAATGTTAGGGTTTTTATGGTCAGGTAGGTAGTTTGTGGTGGGTAGGGTCAGGCCTAGTTTGGGTAGAGTTTGTGGTTTTAAAAAAAAACAAAGCAAACCCGGTAAGTTTAGTTTATTTAGTTTATTTAGTTTATTTTTTTATTTATTTTAGTTTATTTTATTATTTTGTTTAGGTTTATTTTATTTTTATTTATTTAGTTTATTTTATATATGTTTATTTATTTAGTTTTAGTTTTATTTTATTTTATTTAAGTTTAGGTTTATGTTTATTTTTTTGTTTAGTTTTAATTTTATTTTATTTTTGGTTTAGGTTTTATTTTATTATTAAGTTTAGTTTTTTAATTCATTTTGAGGTCTTATTGTTATTTTGGTTTATTTTTAGGTTTTATTTTTAGTTTAGGGGTTTATTTTTAGTTTATTTTATTTTATTTATTTTAGATTTAGGTTTAAGTTTTATTTATTTTAGTTTAGTTATGTTTATTTTATTTTATTTTGTTTATTTATTTGTTTTAGTTTAGGTTTAGGGTGTTTTTTTATTTATTTTCAATTTATTTTTAGGTTTACATTTTATTTAATTCAGTTTATTTTATTTTTTTTAATTTAGTTTTTTACTTTTAGGTTTATTTTATTTTATTGTAGGTTTTAATTATTTTATTTGGTTTAACTTTTATTTCTATTTTATTTTATTTTTTAAATTTAGGTTTAGGTTTAGGTTAATGTTAGGTTTTTTTTATTTTATTATTATTTAGTTTTAGTTTAGTTTAGGTTTGTGATGTGGTTTAGGGCTCAGGGTTTGGTTTGGGGGGTTTAGTGTAGAGTTTAGGCCTGGGGGCTTTAGGTTTTGGGTTTTGGTTTGGTTTTAATGGAGTTTAGGGTTTAAGGCTCAGTTGGGTAGGGTTTACCATGAGCTTGTGGTTTAGGCTCCATTTAAGATTTAGGTTTATGGTTTAAGGTTTAGGTTTAGGTTTTAGGGTTTAGGGTCAGGTTTAGTTATAGGTGGGTTTGGGGCTTGGTTTTAGGTTGGGTTTTAGGTTTGGGGTTTTATTTTATTTTATTTAATTAAGTAAACCCAGGTTTAGGTTTATTTAGTTTATTTTTTAATTATTTAAGTTTATGTTATTTTTTGTCTTTATTTAGGTTTATTTTTATTTATTTTAGTTTAGGGTTTTTATTTTAGTTATTTTTCAAGTTTAGGTTTCAGTTTATTTTTTAGTGTACTTTTATTTTAATTTTATTTTCTAGTTTTAGGTTTTATGTTTTATTTTTAGGTTTCAGTTTTTATTTTATTTTTTAAGGTTTAGGTTTAGGTTTTAGGTTTTTATTTTAGGTTTATTTTTAGGTTTTATTTCTTAGTTTAGGGTTTAGAGTTTTTTTAAAAGAAAATTAAGTAAACTGGTAGGTTTATGTTTATTTAGTTTATTTTTAATTTATTTTAGTTTATTTTATTTTTAATTTTTATTTAGATTTATTTATATTTATATTTAGTTTAGTTAATTTATTTTAATTTAGGTTTTTTTTCATTTTATTTATTTTGGAATTTCAGTTTATTTTTTTTAGTTAGTTTTATTTTTATTTTATTTTTCGGTTTAAGTTTTATTTTTATAATTATGATTAGTTTAGTTTTTTATTTTATTTTTATTTTAGGTTTTAGTTATTATTTTAGGATTATTTTAGGTTTTATTTTTTAGTTTAGTTTAGGTTTATTTTAGTTTATTTTATTTTATTCTAGGTTTAGTTTATTTTGGTTTAGGTTTAGGTTTTATTTATTTTAATTTTAGTTTATTTTAGTTTGGGTTTAGTTTATTTTATTTTGTTTATTTTATTTTTATTTTAGGTTTAGTTTTGTTTTTTTTAGTGTTATATTTTATTTATTTTAGGTTTTATTTTTAGGATTATTTTTAGGTTTAGGTTTTTTATTTAGTATTTATTTTCTTTATCTTAATTTATTTTATTTTTTAATTTAGGTTTAGTTTTATTTTATTTAGGTTTTTATTTTAATGTTTTTAGTTTTTTGTAGATAAGGTTTTTTATTTTATTTTTATTTAGTTTTTCATTTTATTTTATTTTATTATTAGGTTTAGGTTTTTTTATCTTCAAAATATTCCATTTAAATGAAAATCCCAAAATGATCAACACTACCAACTCTCACCAAAAGAATAATCATGCAATGAAACCGACATCCCAAGATACTCAAAGCATGAGCACAAATGCACCCAATGCAGCAAGCAAGTAGCTCAATCACTGAATGTCATGCAAAGAAGAATCATTGTTACTGATGATGATTTTGAGCTCGCCTCCCCACTTTGCTCCAGCTTGGTGCCAACCGAACTTAGAACAAAGCAGGAGCTAGGGTGAGAATTGAGGTTTTGGCTTTTAGGTTTAGGATTAGGTTTTAGTTTAGGTTTTTATTTTATTTTATTTTATTATTTTATTTTATTTAGGTTTAGATTTTAGGGTTTATGGTTTAGGGTGTTAGGGTTTAGGGTTTAGTGTTTAAGGTTTAGGATTTTTAGGGTTTAGGGTTTATGGTTTAGGGTTTAGGTTTTAGTTTAGGGTTTAAGGTTTGTGGTTTAAGGCAGTTTAAGGTTTTTTTTTAACAAAGTTTGTGGTTTGTGGGTTTAAGGTTTGGTTTAGGGTTTATGGTTTAGGGTTTAGGGTTATAGGGTTTGTATTTTTAGATTTAGGGTTTATGGTTTAGGGTTTAGGGTTTAGGGTTTAGGGTTGGTTTTAGGGTTTAAGGTTTAGGGTTTAGGGTTTAAGATTCAAGTTTTTTCTATTTTTTATTTATTTTTATTTATTTTATTTTTTTAATTAAGTAAACTGGTAGGTTTAGGTTTATTTAGTTTATTGTATTTTTATTTTATTTAGATTTATTTTATTTTTTCTTGTTTAGTTTAGGTTTTTGATTTTGTTTATTTTTAGGTTTAGTTTAGGTTTATGTTTATTTTTAGTTTAGTTTTATTTTTATTTTATTTTTATTTTACGTTTAGGTTTTTTATTTTATTTTTTTTGGTTAGGTTTTAGGTTTTTTTTAGGTTTTTTGGTTTTATTTTTTTTTATTTATGGTTTTTTTTTTTTAAAAAAATAAGTAAACCGGTTTAGGTTTATTTAGTTTATTTATTATTTATTTTATTTCTTTTTTATTTTATTTAGGTTTATTTTTTATTTAGTGTAGTTTATTTTATATTAGGTTTATTTATTTTAGTTTAGGTTTTGTTTATTTTAGTTTATTATTTAGGTTTAGGTTTATCTTAGGTTTATCTTTAATTTATTTTTAGGTTTAGGTTTTATTTTTATTGTTAGTTTAGGTTTAGTTTTATATTTTATTTTTTTTAAGTTTAGCTTTAGGTTATTACTTTAGGTTTTTTTTTTTTAGGTTTTATTTTAGATAAAGTTTTTTTATTTTATTTTATTTTATTTTTATTTTATTCTTTTAGGGTTTAATTTTATTTTTTTATTTATTTTAGGTTTTATTGCTAGTTTTATGTCTTAGGTCTGGGGTTTTATTTTTATTTTATTTTATTTTATTTTAGGTTTAGTTTTTTATTTTATTTAAGTTTTTATTTTAGGTTTTATTTTATCTTTTAATTAGTTTAGGTTTTATTTATTTTATTTTAGTTTAGTTATTTTCATTTTATTTTATTTTGGGTTTAGTTTAGGTTTAGGTTTAATTTAGGTTTTAATTATTTTATCTTTATTTCTATTTTTAGGTTTTATAGTGGCCAGTTTATGGTTTAGAGTTTAGGGCTAGGATTAAAGTTTAGGTGTTTTTTGGGTCAGGCTCAGTTTTAGCCTAGGTTTGGCCCATCAGTGGCTTTGGGTCAGGGTTTAAGGTGGTTTAAGATCTTTCAAAGGTTTTGTTTTTAGGGCAGTCGGGTTTGTGGTTTAGGGTTTTGTGGTGGTTATGGCTCAGGATTAGGGTTTTAGGGTTTATGTTTGGGCTCATATTTGTGGCCTAGTAGGGTTTAGTTTTTTTTTAAAAAAAATAAGTAAAACGATGGTTTAGGTTATTTAGTTTATTTTTATTTATTTTAGTTTATTTTATTTTATATTTAGGTTTATTTTTATTACTTAGTTTATTTATTTTATTTTAGTTTATTTTTCATTTTATTTTATATTTTAGGTTTAGATTTATGTTTAGGTTTATTTTTTAGTTTAGTTTGATTTTTATTTTATTTTTTAAATTTAGGTTTTATTTTTTATTTTGAGTTTTACGTTTTGGTTTTTATTTTATTTTTTTAGGTTTAAGTTTTTGGTTTCAATTTTAGGATTATTTTTAGGTTTTATTTTTTAGTATAGGTATATGTTTATTTTTTGTTTATTTTATTTTATTGAGTTTAGGTTTAGGTTTTATTTATTTTAGTTTTGTTTTATTTTATTTTAGGTTTAAGTTTATTTTATTTTATTTTAGGTTAGGTTTCTTTGGTTTTAGGATTTAGATTTTGTTTTTAATTTTTTTTAGGATTATTTTATAGGTTTACACTTTTATTTAGTTCTTATTTTATTTAATTTTAGCTTTATTATATTTTTATTTTAGGTTTAGTTTTTATTTTATTTAGGTTTTTTTTATTTTTAGCTTAGTTTAGGTTTTTAATTACTTTATATTAGTTTAGTTTTTATTTTGTATATTTTTCTTTCTAGGTTAAGGTTTAGGTTTTAGTTTATTTTTTATTTTATTTTATTTATTTTATTTTATTTTGATTTAGGTTATTTATTTATTTTTTTAAATTTTATTTAGTTTAGATTTTGGTTTTTAGGTTTTTAGGGTTTAAGGTTTAGGATTTAGGGGTAGTTTAAATTTTAGAGTTGAGGGTTTAGTGTTTGGGGCTTAGGGTTTATGGTTTAAGTGTTTTTTTTTAGTTTAAGTTTTAGGGTTTAAGGTTTAGGGCTTAGGTTTTAGGGTTTAGTGTTTAAGGTTTAGGATTTTAAAGTTTAGGGTTTAGGGTTTAGGGTTTAGGTTTTTGGTTTAGCGTTCAAGTTTTAGTTTAAGGTTTAGGGTCTATGGTTTTTTTTAACAAAGAATAAATTAAGATTCAACATTTCTTCTTTTCGAATTCATCAACCAAGTAACACACCAAGTTTTCTAAAACACAAGTTTACATAGATAAAAGTGAGCATGCATGAAAGCAAATTAAAACCCTAGATAACTAGAACCGCCTCTCTACTATAAAGACATAGTTACATAAGCACAGATAATGGCCACTTTTCAGCTCCCATCAAAACCACTTAAACCTTTAGTAGTGGGATCCACCATCATATCCCCAATCTCTCCCTCCACCACCACCACGGCTATAACCTCCGTTGCTCCTCCCGCCACCATAACCACCACTACTTTGACCACCACCTCCATATCCACTACACTCTAAATTACCACCACTCACGATAAATGACTTCACCTCCACCAAGTATTGATTGAGCTTTTAGGTGATGTTTTCTACCCATTCTTAGGTTTTTTTTAAAATCAAAAGTGGATTTTATTATTTTAATATGTGGGATTTAGTTAGGTTTTTTTTTTAGGTTTTATTTTTAGGTTTATTTTTTTAGGTTTAGGTTTTATTTAGTTTTTAATACATTTTATTTTAGGTATATTTTATTTTATGTTTAGGTTTTATTTTGGTTTATTTTATTTTTTTAGTTTAGTTTGGGTTTTTATTTATTTTATTTTAGGTTAGTTTTTAATTTTTAAATTATTTTCTTTTTAGGTTTAGGTTTAGGTTTTAGTTTAGGTTTTTATTTTATTTTATTTTATTTATTTATGTTTAAGATATTTTATTTATTTTATTATTAGCATTATTCAATTTAGGTTTAGGTTTTGTTTTTCAGGGGTTGGGTAGGTTTAGGGTAGGGTTTAGGGTTTGGGTTTATGGTTTAAGGCAGGCTGGGTTTTATTTAGGGTTTTTTAGGTTTGTGGGTTTGGTTTTAAGGCTCAGCTTAGGGTTTAGGGTTATAGTTTAGTTTAGGGTTAATTTAGTATTTATTTTATTTTTATTTTATTTTTTAAAGCAAGTAAACCACGTATGTTTATTTAGTTTATTTTATTTATTTTAGTTTAATTTATTATTTATTTGGTTTATTTTATTATTTATATTTATTTATTTTTTATTTTAGTTTTTTTAGTTTATATTTTTAGGTTTAGGTTTAAGTTTAGTTTTTTTCTTTAATTTAGTTTGATTTTTATTTTATTTTTTAGGCTTAGGTTTTATTTTTATTTCTAAGTTTAGGTTTAGGTTTTTATTCTATTTTTTATGTTTAGTTTTGGTTTTTATATTAGGATTTATTTTTACATTTAGGTTTAAGTTTATATTTAGTTTATTTTATTTTATTTAGTTTAGGTTTAGGTTTATTTTTTTGTTTTAGGTTTTTTTTTTATTTAATTTAGTTTTTTATTTTTTTGTTTTAGTTTTATTTTATTTAATTTTAGTTTAGATTTTTTTTTAATTTTTAGGATTTTTTTTTTATTTTATTTTAGTTTTTTTAGGTTTAGGTTTTTATTTAATTTTTCTATTTTTATTTTAGGTTTTTTTATTTTAGTTTGGTTTTATTTTATTTAGGTTTTATTTTTTAGTTTAGTTTTAGGTTTTATTTATTTTATTTTAGTTTAGTTTTTTATTTTGTATTTTCATTTTAAGATTTGGTTGTGTAGTAGGTTTTTTAGTTTATGTTTTATTTTATTTTATTTTATATTTATTTTGTTTTGGTTTTATTTAGTTTAGGTCAATTTTAGCTTTTGGGTTTAGGGTTTAGGGTTTGTGTTAGTTTAGGGTTAGGTTTAGGTTTAGGTTTTTTTTGGTTTAGGGTTTTGGGTTTGCTTTTTTTAGGGTTTAAGGTTTATGATTTTAGGGTTTACGATTTTGGGTTTAGGGTTTAGGGGTTTTAGGGTTTAACGTTTACGTTTAGGTTTATGGTTCAAGTTTTAGTTTAGGTTTTGGGTTTTTGGGTTTTTTTTTAACAGAGATTAAATTCAGATTCAACATTTCTTCTTTCAATTTGATCGACCAAATAACACACCAAGTTCTCTAAGACCCAAGCGATGACATAGACAAAAAATGAGCACTCATACAGAAAATCAAAAACCCTAGATAACTAGAATGATCTCTATGGTAAAGACACAGTTCCATAAGCAACAGATCAGATTGTCCATTCTTCAATTTCACCATAACCACCCAGGCCTCTCGAGTAGCGGGATTCACCATCATATCCCTGATCTCTCCCTCTTCCACCACCACGACTGTAACCTCCATCACTCCTCCCTCCTCCATAATCACCACTGCTCTGACCACCACTTCCATGTCCACCAACACCTCCAGATCCCCACCTCCACGCGTGATAATCACGCCGCCTCCAACGCTAGATCTGGGACCGAGCCGGTTCTTGATGTTCTTATCGCCAAGGTTCTGCCCAATTTTAGGGTTTATGTTTAGGTTTAGGTTTATTAAGCTTTAAGGTTTAGATTTATTTTTTAATTTATTTAGTTACTTTAGGTTTAGGTTGTTAGGGTTTAAGGTTTAAGATTTAGTGTTGGGTTTAGGGTTTGTGTTTTAGGGTTTTGGGTTTATGCTTTGTGGTTTAAGTTTAGGTTTTTAGGTGTAAGGTTTTTAGGGATTAAGATTTAGGTTTGTGGTTTGGGTTGTAGCTTTGTTGTAGGTTTAGGTTTTGGGTTTAGGATTTGGGTTTTTAGGGTTTAGGATTTAAGGTTTGGTTTTTTTAAATTTAGTAAACTGACACATTTAGTTTATTTTAGTTTATTTTTTATTTTATTTATTTTTATTTTTATCAATGTTTATTTTTTATTTATTTTATTTATGTTTAGGTTTATTTATTTTAGTTTAGGTTTTATTTTATTTTATTTTTAGGTTTATTTTTAAGTTTAGGATTAGGTTTAGGTTTTAGGGTTTCTAGGGTATGGTTTTAGGGTTAGGTTAGGTTTTAGTGTTTGTGGTCAGGTTTAGGGATTTTAGGGCTTTGGAGGTTAAAGGTTTAGGCAGAGTTAGTTTTTTTTTTTATTTATTTAGGGTTTGGGTTTGTTATTTTAGGATTTTATGTTTATTGGTGTAGGGTTTTTGGGTTTAGGGTTGCAGGTTTAGATTGTTTACGCTTTTTTTTTTGTCTTAAAATTAAGTAAACCCAGTATGTTTACATTTATTTAGTATATTTAGCATATTATTTATTTATTTTAGTTTACTTTAATTCTTATTTTATTTTAGTTTATTTTTATTTTAATTTAGTTTATTTTATTTTATTTTAGGTTTATATATTTTTATATTTATTTATTTTAGGTTTAGTTTAAGTTTTAGTTTTAGAGATTTATTTTATTTTATTTTATTTTTAGGTTTATTTTTATTTTTAGGATTAGGTTTTGGTTTTATTTTATTTCTTTATGTTTAAGTTTTAGGTTTGTATTTTAATTTTATTTTTTATGTTTTATTTTTTAGTTTAGGTTTAGGTTTATTTTTAGTTTATTTTATTTTATTTTATTTAGGATTAGTTTATTTTAGGTTTAGGTTTAGGTTCAAGTTTTATTTATTTTAGTTTAGTTTATTTTATTTTAGGTTTATGTTTATTTTATTTTGTTTATTTCATTTTATTTTACTAGGTTTTTAGTTTAGGTTTAGGTTTTATTTTTATTTATTTTAGGTTTATTTTTGGTTTAAGTTTTTTTAGTTTTATTTTATCTTATTTTAATTTATTTTATTTTATTTTAGTTTATTTATTTTTCTTTTAGGTTCTTTATTTATTTCATTTAGTTTAGGTTTTTTATTATTTTTTTTTATTTTTATATTTGGTTTAAGTTTTTTTTTTATTTATCTTATTTTTATTATTTAGTTTCAGGTTTATTTTAGCCTTTAGGGTTTCTAGGCCCAGGGTTTGTGGTTTATGGTTTTATGGGTTTCAGGGGCCTGTGGCCTGGTCCTGTATTAGTTGTGGCCCAGGCTCAGTGGTCTAGTGGCTCATGGCCTGGGCCTGTGGTTTGAGTCTTAGCCCAGGGTTATGTGGCCTAGGGTGCTGCCCAGGGTTTAGGGCCTGTGGCCCAGTCCATCTAGGCTCAGGTCAGTGGCCTAGGGCTCCTGGTGGCCTGGGGCCCAGGGCCTGTGGCCTTTAGTGGTTGGCTCAGCCTGGGCCATGTCCTGTCTGGGTTAGGTCTGGCCTTTGGCTCAGAGGTTTATTTTGGGTGGTGAGGGGCTCAGCATGGTTAAGGCCTGGGCTTAGGCCTGTGTGGCCTTTGAGCTCAGTTGGGTCAGCCTGACTGGCCCAGGCTCAGGGTAAGCCTTGGGGCCCATGGCTCAGGTCATGGTCAGGGTTTGGGCCTGGGCTGATCAGGATCATGATCAGGGCCTAGGGGTCACTGGGGCCTGTGGCCCAGGCCTAGGCTCAGTTAAGGATCTTTGGCACATAGTCAGGTCAGGGTTTAGAGTTTGTTTGGGTTTAGGGTCCAGGATTTTTAATTAAAGAGATGGTGTTTAGGTTTATTTAGTTTGTAGTTTATCTTATATCTTGATTAAGGTTTATTTTAATTTTATTTAGTTTAGGTTTTTAGTTTATTAGGTTTAGGTTTATATGTTCATTTTTAGTTTAGTTTTATTTTATTTTACTTTTAGGTTTAGGTTTTATTTTACATTTAGATTTAGGTTTAAATTTTTATTTTACTTTTTTTCACTTTAGGTTTTAGGATTTTATTTTAGGTTTATTTTAGGTTTTATTTTTAGTTTAGGTTTAGGTTAATTTTTTATTTTATTTCATTTTATTTTAGGTTTGGTTTAGGTTTAGTTTATTTTAGGTTTGTTTATGTTTTATTTATTTTAGTTTATTTAGGTTTAGATTTATTTTATTTTATTTAGGTTTAGGTTTTCGTTTAGGGTTTAGGTTATATTTTTATTTATTTATTGATTTATTTTTTAAGTTTATTATTTAGTTTAGGTTTTCTTTAGTTTTTTATTTTATTTTATCTATGATTTTATTTCATTTTATGTTTAGGTTTATTTTTATTTTATTTTTTTTAGAATTTATTTATTATTTTTATTTTAATTTTATATTTAGGTTTATCATTTTATTTTATTTTATTTAGTTTAGGTTTTATTTATTTATTTATTTTTGGTTAATAGGTAAGTCAGGTTTGTTTGGGTGGGTTTTTGGGTTTTGGGTTTAGTTTAGTTTGGAGGTGGGGTAGCAGGGTTTAGGATTTAGGGTTTTGGTAGTTTAGGGGTTTGGGGGTTTGGGGTAGTTTAGTTATGGTAGTTTATTTAGGGTTTAAGATTTTGTGGTTTAGGGTTTTAGGAGGGTTTAGGTTTAAGGTTTAGTTTGGTTTAGTAGTTTGGTGGGGTTTATAGGTTTTGGGTTTAGGGTTTAGTGTCGCCTAGGTTAGGTTAGGTTGTTTTAGGGTTTAGTGTTTTTTAGGGAAAGGTTAGAATTTTATTACAATAAAAGAAAAGGATACAATGTCCTTAAGAGGGGTAAAGCTCAAAGATCTACTGCTCTCAGAGCTACAAGGAACCTAAAGAGCTAAACCCCCATCTATGTACAATGGAAAAACAAAGAGAAAAAGCAACACCTAGAAAAGCAAAAGAGGAAAAGATAGATTAAGACTAGTGCAATATAAGTAAAAAAATAATCAAAAGACTAGTCAGCAGCAGCTCATGATCCCTTTTGGGAGGCAAGATAGCAAGATCCACATCTATAGCTCTTGAGTTGACTGAGTAATGATCAGTCCATCTGAAAAGTTCCAACCTATAAATGAAATCTAAAACACTACAAAAGCAATAAATATAGCTAACAAGAATAAGGGAAAAGAAATCTATTAGAGAGAGCTGAGAAAGAGAAGGCTCAGGCTCAATTAAGATCTTCTTAAGAGGCAACAATGCATATGAGCATCCAAACTTCCTAAGAAGGGTTACATTCATATGCAATGCTACCAACCAAAATTGAAGATATGGGTAACATCAGGGCCATCATAGCCAGCATTCCTGATACAAGCCAATATTGAAAGAAAGCAGCCCAAAGGCTTTGAGAACCTGCATTAACATACAAAGAAATAGCTAGCCAGTAGCCAGCCAATAACCAAACAACCAACAAAACCATAGCAGACCAATCACAAACAGCCAGCCACCTAGAAGATACAACAAGGTCAGTGATAGAGCCACCACCAGCAAGGAAGAATTCAAAAGGACAAGCTAATTCAAAAGCATAACAACATCTAATACAATAGCCCATAAAGAGACTAAAATAAAATAAAAAAGAACAACAACCATTATTCAAATAGACATCAAAGCTCTAAGAAAGGGAGAGCCACAACCAGTCATCAGTAGAAACTAGACCAAACCATGTAGAGAAAAGAATGCCATCAATCCAGCAGGTAGTGATAAAAAGCCACAAATAAAATTTTCCATAACCAGGTCAGGATAGAAAAAAACCACAAAGCAGCTATCCTCATGCCAATCAAAAGAGAAAATAGCCAACTAATAGGAATCCCCAACACAAACTAGGAGAAATAACCAAAAAGTATTGAAAATACCAAAGCTAATCAAATTCTGAAGAGACCAACAGATGCCACTCAACAACCAACCATAACAACAGAGGATCCAATATCAACAGGGGGGCAGCCAAACAAAACAAAAGGTTAACCCAAAATAGAGCCCAAAATCAGTGGAAAAAGCAAGCATAGCCACAACCCTCCTAGAGATCATAAAAAACCAAAAAATAGAAATGGCAGTCACCCAGCCAAACAAACAACCAAGGGAAAAAAACCAAGGAAGGCCACCCAACCACTAGCAATAAATGAGGAAGGAGAGAAACAGGCAGAGGCAAGTAAAGTCCTCCAACCCCATAGATCAAGCACACCATGAAGAAGAAAATAAAAAATTAAGAAAAACTAAGGAGCTGCCACCAATCCACCAATCTGAGGAAAAATGTTTTATTTAGTTTATTTATTTACTTTATTTATGCTTTTTAGTTTATTTAAGTTTAGGTTTTATTTTTAGCTTAGGTTTAGGTTTATGTTTTTATTTTTAGGTTTAGGTTTAGGTTTATTTAGTTTTAGTTTATTTATGTTTAAGTTTATTTATTTATTTTAGTTTAGTTTAGGTTTATTTTATTTTAGGTTTAGGTTTAGGTTTTATTTTTTTAGTTTATTTAGCTTTATTTTTATTTAGGTTTAGGTTTAGGTTTAGGTTTTTTTTTTATTTAGGTTTAGTTTAATTTATTTAGTTTATTTATAGGTTTAGGTTTTCTTTTTATTTATTTAGGTTTAGGTTTTTCAGCTTTAATTTTATTTTTATTTATGTTTAATTTTATTTTTGCATAGGTTTATTTTATTTTATTTAGTTTATTTTAGGTTTATTTTATGTAAGTTTAGGTTTAGTTTTAGGTTTATTTATAGATTTTATTTATTTATTTAGTTTATTAGGTTTAGTTTAGGTTTTAGGTTTGGGTTAAGCCAGTTTAGAGTTTAGGTTTGTGTTTATTTTTTATTTTATTTAGTTTAGGTTTTATTTTATTTATTTATTTTAGGTTTAGGTTTATTTCATTTCTTAGGTTTAGCTTAGGTTTAGTTTTGTTTAGGTTTTATTTAGCTAGGTTTAGGTTTCAGTATAGGTTTTAGGTTTATTTAGGTTTATTCATTTTATTTAGTTTAGGTTTAGGGTTTAAGTTTAGGTTTTATTTAGTTTATTTTATTTATTTTTTATTTTATTTAGATTTAGATTTTATTATTTTACTTAGTAGGTTTAGTTTAGTTTTAGTTTTATTTATTTAGTTTAGTTCAGGTTTCATTTATTTTATTTAGTAGTTTATTTTAGTTTAGGTTTAAGCTTAGGTCTAGCAAGGTTTAGGTTTAGGTTTGGTTTAGATATTTTTTTATTTTAGTTTATTTTAATTTTATTATTTAGGTTTATTTTATTTATTTTATTTTAGTTTAGGTTTTAGGATTAGGTTTATTTTAATTTTTAGGTTTAGGTTTTTAGTTTAGTTTATTTTAGTTTAGGTTTTTATTTTATTAGGTTTATGTTTATTTAATTTATTTATTTTAGTTTAGGTTTTAGGATTAGGTTTTTGGGTTCAGGTTTAGGTTTAGGTTTATTTAGGTTTAGGTTTATGTTTAGATTTATTTCTGATTTATTTATTTTTTATTTTATTTATTTAGTTTAGGTTTAGGTTTTAGGTTTTTTTTTGAGGTTCAGGTTTAGGGTTAGGTTTATTTAGTTTAGTTTAGGTTTAGATTTTGGTATTATTTAGGTTTAGGTTTTTTAAGGTTAGTTTATTTAGTTTTTAGTTTTTAAACTTTGTTTAGGTTTTGGTTTAGGCTTATTTTATGTTTAAGTTTTGGTTTTTAGGTTTAGGTTTAGGTTTAGGTTTAGATTTAGGTTTTAAGTTTAGGTTTATTTAGGTTTATTTAGTTTGGTTTAGGTTTAGGTTTATGCTTTATTTTATTTACTTATTTATTTAGTTTTGTTTATTTTATTTAGTTTATTTATTGAGGTTTAGGTTTTGGTTTAGGTTTAACTTTTTATTTTCATATTTATTTTTAGTTATTTAATTTAGTTTTGGTTTAGGTTTAAGTTTAGGTTGTTTTAAGTTTTTAGGTTTAGGTTTTTGGTTTAGGTTTTAATTTTTATTTTAGGTTTACGTTTATTTAGTTTAGGTTTAGGTTAAGGTTTATTTATTAAGTTTAGTTAAGTTTCTTTAGGTTTATTTAGGTTTATTTTTTAGTTTATTTATTTAAGTTTATTTAGGTTTAGGTTTAGGTTTTGATTTTAGTTTATTTAGGTTTAGGTTTTAAGTTTATTTAGTTTTAGGTTTAAGTTTTAATTTAGGGTTTAGGGTTTATGGTTTAGGGTTAGTTTAGGGTTTAGGGTTTAGGGTTTAGGGTTTAGGGTTGTAGGATTATGGTTTAGGGTTTGGGGTTAGTTTCAAGGTTTAGGGTTTAGGGTTTAAAGTTTAGGATTTAGTGTTTAGGGTTTAGGGTTTAAGGTTTAAGGTTTTTCTTTTAAATTAAGTAAAATGGTAGGTTTAGGTTTATTTAGTTTATTATATATTTTTATTTTGGTTTATTTCTTATTTTTATTAATTTAGTTTATTTATTTTAGCTTTATTTATTTTAGCCTAAGTTTTTTATTTTATTTTATTATTTAGGTTTAGTTTTAGGTTTATGTTCATTTTTTAGTTTAGTTTTATTTTTATTTTATTTTTTAGGTTTAGGTTTTTTTAGGTATAGGTTTTAGGCTTTTATTTTAAGTTTATTTTTAGGTTTTATATTTTAGTTTAGGTTTTGGTTTATTTTTAGTATATTTTATTTTATTTAGTTTAGGTTTATGTTTAGGTTTAGTTTATTTTAGGTTTAGGTTTAGGTTTTATTTATTTTAATTTAGTTTATTTTAGTTTAGGTTTATTTTATTTTTATTTTAGGTTTAAGTTCTTTATTTTATTTTAGGGATTAGGTTTTATTTTTTATTTATTTTTAAGTTTTATATTTAGGTTTATTGTTTAGATTTAGGTTTTTATTTAGTTTTTATTTTATGTTATTTTAGGTTTATTTTATTTTTATTTTGTGTTTAGATTTTATTTTATTTAGGTTTTTTATTTTTAGGTTTATTTTAATTATTAATTTATTCTAGGTTTTTATTTATTTCATTTTAGTTTAGTATTTATTTTTTAATTTATTTTATTTTTAGGTATTGGTTTAGGTTTAGTTTTTAATTAAGTTTTTTATTTTATTTTATTTTTTTATTTAGGCTTTGGTTTTTTTATTTTATTTTTAGCTTTTATTTAGTTTAGGTTTAGGTTTTTAGGTTTTTAGGGTTTAGGGTTTAGGGTTTATGGTTTAGGGTTTGGGGTTTAAGGTTCAGGGATTAGGGTTATAGGTTTTAGGGTTTAGGGTTTACTATTTAGGGTTTAGAGTTTAGGGTTTAGGGTATAAGGTTTTGGGTTTAAGATTTTAGGGTTAATGGTTTAGGGTTTAAGGTTGTATGTTTAGGACTTAGGGTTATCTTTAGGGTTTGGAGTTTAGGGTTTAGGGTTTAGGGTTTAGCTCTTTAGGTTTTTAAGGTTTAGGGTTTAGGTTTTAGGGTTTAGGGTTTACGGTTTTAGGTTTTAAGGTTGTATGTTTAGGGTTTAAGGTTAGTTTTAGGGTTTAGTGTTTAGGGTTTAGGGTTTAGGGTTTAGGGTTTAGGTTTTTAGGTTTTTCAGGTTTAGGGTTTAGGGTTTAGGATTTAGGATTTAGGGTTTAAGATTTAGGGTTTAAGGTTTAGGGTTTAGGATGTAGGGTTTAGGTTCTATTTATTTTATTTTTTTTTTAGTTTAGGTTCAGTTTTATTTTATTTTATTCATTTTAAGTTTAGGTTATTTTTTAGTTTAAGGTTTTGGTTTAATTTTTAATTTATTTTTAGGTTTTATTTTTAAGTTTATTTTTTATGTTTATTTTTTAAGTTTAGGGTTTTATTTAGTTTTTATTTTATTTTATTTATAGTTTATTTTATGTTTAGTTTTTATTTTGTCTAGGTTTATTATTTTTAGGTGTATTTTATTTTTTTAGTTTAGTTTAGGTTTTTATTTATTTTATTTTAGTTTAGTTTTTAATTTTTATTTTATTATATTTTTAGTTTTAGGTTTGTGTTGGGTATAGATTTAGGTTTAGGTTTTAGTTTAGGTTTATATTTTTTTTATTTTTTTATTTAGGTGTAAGTTTATTTATTTATTTTAATTTTAGGTTTTATTTAGTTTAGGTTTAGGTTTTTAGGATTTTAGAGTTTATTTTCTCTTATTTATTTTCTTTATGTGTAGGTTTTTTTAATTATTTTGTTATTTAAGTTTTATTTAGTTAAGGTTTAGGTTTTTAGGTTTTTAGGGTTTACGGTTTAGTGTTTCGGGTTTAAGGTTTAGGGTTTAGGATTTTAATGTTTAGGGTTTAGGGTGTAGGTTTTATTTATTTTAGTTTAGTTTATTTTACTTTAGTTTTATGTATACTTTATATTGTTTTTTTTAGGTTTAGGTTACGTTTTAGTTTATTGTTTAGGTTTTTTTTTAAGGTTTGGGTTTTTGTTTTGGTTTAGGTTTTAATTATTTTAGTTTAGTTTCATTTAGTTTAGGTTTAGGTTTATTTCCTTTTTATTTGAGTTTTAGGTTTTTTATGTGTTTAGGGTATAGGTTTTATTTTTTATTTATTTTTAGGTTTAGGTTTTTATTTAGTTTCTATTATATTTTATTTTAGGTTTATTGTATTTTTATTTTAGGTTTAGTTTTTATTTTATTTAGTTTTTTTTTAGTTTAGGATTTTATTTATTTTATTTTAGTTTAGTTTTTATTTTTTATTATATTTTCCTTTTAGGTTTAAGTTTAGGTTTAAGTTTAGGTTTAAGTTTATTTTATTTTTTAATTTTATTTTGGTTTAGGTTTTATTATTTACTTTATTTTTAGGTTTTATTTAGTCTAGGTTTAGGTTTTTATCTTTTTAGGGGGTTTTGGATTTAGGGCCAGTTAAGGGTTGAGGGGTTAGGGTTTAGGGTTTAGGGTTTGGGGTTTAGGGTTTAGTGTTTAGGGTTTAGGGTTTAGGTTTAGGGTTTAGGGTTTAGGGTTTTAAGGGTTTAAGGTTTATGGTTTAAGGTTTATGTATTAGGTCTAGGTTCAGGTTTTAGTTGAGGGTTTAGGGTTTTTGGTTTTTTTTAATGTACAACAAATTCATATTCGACATTTCTTCTTTTCAAATTCGTCAACCAAGTAACACACCAAGTTTTCTAAGACACAAGCGATGACATAGATAAAAAATGAGCACACATAGAGCAAATCAAAAACCTTAGATAACTAGAATCGTCTCTACTGTAAAGATATAGTTCCATAAGCAGTAGAAAAGATCAACCGTTCTTTAATTTCTCAAGTTCCCAATAGAACAACTTTATCTTTCGAGTAGCGAGATCCACCATCATATCCCTCCCTCACCACCATGGCTATAACATGCATTACTCCTCCTACCTTCGTAACCACCACTACCCCGTCCACCATCTCCATATCCACAAGCACCTCTAGATCCCCCCCACCACTGATAATGCATGCCTTCACCTCCAGTTAGATCTAGGCAGGCTTTGGCGATGGTGATGTTCCTGCCATCAAGGTTATGCCTTTTCTTAGGGTTTAGGTTTATTAGGTTTTAGGGTTTAGGTTTATTTTTAAATTTATTTAGTTACATTAGGTTTAAGTATATAGTTTAGGGTTTAGGGTTAGGAGCTAGGGTTTAGGGTTTTAAGGTTTATGCCATTTGGGTTTAGGGTTTTGGGTTAGGGTTTAGGGATTAGGGTTTTAAGGTTTAGGATTATAGTTTAGGGTTTTGTGTTTAAGGTTTAGTGTTTAAGCTTTAGGGTTTAGGGTTTTGAGGGTTTAGGGCTTAGGGTTAGCTTAGGGTTTAAGGTTAATTTAGAGTTTAGGGTTTTAGGGTTTTGGATTTAATGTTTAAGTTTAGGTTTTAGGTTAGAGTTAAGGTTAGGTTGAGATTTAGGGTTTAAAGATTAAGTTTATAGTTTAGGATTGAGTTTAAGTTTAGGCTTAGGGTTTAGTGTATATAGTTTTTTTAGGGTTTAGGGTTTAGTTTAGGTAGTTTAGGGTTTAGGGTTTAGGAGTTTAGGTTAGTTTGAGTTTAAGTTTAGGGTTTAGTTTTAGATTTTAGGTTTATAGTTGATAGTTTTATGGTTTAGGGTTTTGATTTAGGGTTTAGGTTTTAGGTCTAGGTTTAGGTTTTAGCTTAGGTTTTGGTTTTGGGTTTTAATTTTAGAGAGAACAAATTGGTCACGCATTTTTTTCAATTTTTAGTTTAGCATTAAGGTTTTTTCCATTCTCAGGGTTTAGGTTTAGGTTTAGGTTTATTAGGTTTTAGGGTTTAGGTTTATATTTTAATTTATTTAGTTACTTTGTGTTTAAGTTTCGAATTTGGGATTTAGGGTTTAGGGTTATGGTTTAGGGTTAAGGGTTTAGGGTTTAAGATGTAGGGCTTAGGGTTTAGGGTTTTAAGTTTTATGCTTTTAGGGGTTAGGGTTTAGGATTAGGGTTTAGGGTTATAGGTTCTTAGGGTTTAAAGTTTAGGATTTAGGGTTTAAGGTTATTTTTTTAAAATTAAGTAAACCGATAAGTTTATGTATATTTAGTTTATTTTTATATTTTAGTTTATTTTATTTTTTATTTTTATTTAGGTTTATTTTTTATTTTTATTTAGCTTAGTATATTTATTTTAGGTTTATTTATTTTAGGTTTTTTATTTTGATTTATTTTTTAGGTTTAGGTTTAGGTTTAAGTTTAGGGTAATTTTTTAGTTGAGTTTTAGTTTTATTTATTTTTTAGGTTTAGGTTATATATTTTTTATTTTTATGTTTAGGTTTAGGTTTTTATTTTATTTTTTTAGGTTTAGGTTTTATGTTTTTATTTCAAGTTTTTCTTTAGGTTATTTTTAGGTTTAGGTTTATTTTTAGTTTATTTTATTTTATTTAGTTTAGACTTAGATTTAGGTTTAGTTTTAGGTTGTAGTTTAGGTTTTTTTTTATTTAGGTATAGGTTTTTATTTTATATAGGTTTAGGCTTTTCTATTTATTTTATTGTTAGGTTTTATTTAGTTTAGGTTTAGGTTTTTAGGTTTTTAGGGTTTAAGGTTTAGGGTTTTGGCTTTTGGGTTTGGGTTTAGGGTTTTAGGGTTTAGGATTTTGGGTTTTGGGTTTAGGGTTTAGGGTTTAGGGTTTTATGTTTTAGGGTTTAGGGTTGTAGGTTTAAGGCTTAGGGTTAGTTTTAGGGTTTAGGGTTTATACTTAGGGTTTAGTTTTTAAAGTTTTGGGTTTAGTATTTAAGCTTTAGCATTTAGGGTTATGTTTACGATTTAGGTTTTAAGGTTTTGGGTTTAGTGTTTAGGCTTTAGTGTTTAGGGTTTTTGGGGTTTAGAGTTAGCTTAGGGTTTAGGGTTAGATTAGTGTTTAGTGTTTATGGTTTAGGCTTTAAGGTTTATGGTTTTGAGGGTTTAGGGTTTAGGGTTTAAGATTAGGGCTTACGGTTTAGGGTTAAGGGTTTAGAGTTTAGGGTTAGTTTAGGGCTTAGGGTTTAGGGTTAAAGGTTTAGGGTTAAGGCTTTTTTAGGGTTTAGGGTTTAGGGTTGTAAGTTTAGAATTTAGGGTTTAGGGTTTAGGTTTTAGGGTTTAGGATTTATTATTTAGGGTTTAGGATTTTTTTTAATTAAAGAAATTGGTAGGTTTCAGTTTATTTAGTTTATTTAGTTTATTTTATTATTTTTATTTTTATTTAGTTTAGTTTATTTATTTTAGTTTAGGTTTTTTATTTTAGTTTATTTTTTAGGTTTAGGTTTACATTTATTTTTATTTTCTTAGTTTAGTTATATTTTTATTTTATTTTTAGGTTTAGGTTATATTTTTTATTTTTAGGTTTAGGTTTAGACTTTTATTATACTTTTTTTAGGTTTAGGTTTTAGGATTTTATTTTAGCTTTATTTTTAGGTTTTATTTTTTTAGTTTAGGTTTAAGTTTATTTTTAGTTTATTTTATTTTATTTAGTTTAGGTTTTCATTTAGGTTTAGTTTATTTTAGGTTTAAGTTAAGGTTTTATTTATTTTAGTTTAGGTTTAGTTTATTTTTATTTTTATTTTAGGTTTAGGTTTTATTTTTTATTTTTTTAGGTTTTATTGTTAGGATTCTTGTTTAGGTTTAGGTTTTTATTTTTTATTTATTTTATTTTATTTTATGTTGATTTTATTTTTATTTTATGCTTAGGTTTTATTTTTATGTTTATTTTATTTTTTTAGTTTAGTTTAAGTATTTATTTATTTTATTTTAGTTTAGTTTTTAATTTTTATTTTATATTTTATTTTATTTTTAGGTTTAGGATTTTAGGGTTTAGGGTTTAGGGTATCGGGTTTAGGGTTAGGGTTAGGGTTTAAGGTTTAGGGTTTAGGGTTTTTTAAAGGAAAGGTTAGAATTTCATTACAATAAAAGAAAAGGATACATTGTACTTAATAGGGCTAAAGCTCAATGATCTGATCTCAGAGCTATAATGAACCTAAAAGCTAAGCTCCATCTATGTAAAAAATGGAGAAAAAACACACTTAAAAAGCAAAAGGAAAAGAAGAGATTAAGACTAGTACAATATAAGTAAAAAATAATCAAAAGACCGGTCGATGGCGGCTCATGATCTCTTTTGGGAGGCAAGATAGCAAGATCAATCAACTCTTGATTTGGTAGATGATCATTCCATCTGAAAAGTTCCAACTATAAAGAAATCACAAAACACTACAAATGCAATAGTCATAGCTAACAAGAATAAGATAAAGAAGAATTACAATTTGAGAGAAGAAAAAAGGCTCAATTAAGACCATCTCAAGAGGCAACAATGCATATGAGCATCCAAATATCCTAAGAAGGGATACATTCATATGTAATGCTACCAACCAAAAGTGAAGATTTGGGTAACATCATGGCCATCATAGCCAGCATTCCTGATATAAGCCAACATCGAAAGAAAGCAGCCCAATGGCTTCCAGAACTTGTATTAGCAAACAAAGAAATAGGCGGTGGCAGCGATAAACAATGAACAAAACCATAGCAAATAAAAACCAACCACTAGAAGATACAAGCGATTAGATTGATAGAGCCACCCGGCATGGAAGAATTGAAAGGGACAAAGCCAATTGAGCATAGAAAAACTAATACAATAGCCTAGAAAGAGATTAAAACAAAATAAACAATAACCATCATTCAAATAGACATCAAAGCTCAAAGGGAGTAGCCATCGTGAGACACTAGAATAAATTAGGTAGAGAAAATGCTCAATCGACCTAGTGAAGCGGTGACAAAAACCAAATATCGACCACCATTAATATCATCCATAACGGAAGGAAAAACCATAAAGCAGTGTCCTCATGCAGAAAGAGAAAATAGCCAATCTCGAATCTCCAACACAAACGGAGAAATAACAAAACATATTGAAAGACCAAAACTAATCAAATCTTGAAGAGACCAGCAGCCACTCAACAACCAACCATCAGGAGAGGATCCAATATCGAAAGGGGTGGTCAGTAAAACAAAAAGGCTAACAAAATAGACCCCAAAATAGGTAGAAAAAAAGCACAACAAACATAGCCACAACCCTCAGAGATCATCAAAAAACCAAAAAATAGAAATGGTAGTCACTTGAAAACAAACAACCAAGGAAAAAAAAAACTAAGGAGGCCACCAACCACTAGCAATAAATGAAAGGAGAGAAAAGAAACCAAGGAAGCATAATTTTAGTTTATTTGGTTTGGTTTATTTATTTATTTTATTTTAGTTTAGGTTTATTTTATTTTTAGGTTTAGGTTTAGGTTTTATTTTTTTTATTTATTTATTTTTTATTTAGGTTTAGGTTTTTTAGCCTTTTATTTTAGGTTTAGGTTTAATTTATTTAGTTTACTTAGTTTAAATTTAGGTTTTTATTTTTTATTTATTTAGGTTTAGGTTTAGGGTTAGGTTTAAGTTTTAATTCATTTTATATTTTATGTTTTGGTTCTATTTTTTGGTTTAGGTTTATTTTTATTAATTTAGTTTATTTTTAGGTTTAGGTTTTAGGTTTAAGTTTAGGTTTAGGTTTAGGTTTATTTAGTTTAGATTTTTTTATTTATTTAGGTTTTATCTATTTAGGTTTATTTAGTTTAGTTTAGGTTTAGGTTTAAGTTTTAGTTTAGGTTTAAGGTTTTAAGTTTTAGGTTTATTTTATTTATTTATATTAGGTTTAGGTTTATTTAGGTTTAGGTTTAGCATAGGTTTGGGTTTTGGTTTAGGTTTCTATTTAGGTTTAGGTTTAGGTTTAGGTTTTTAGGTTTAGTTTAGGTTTATTTATTTTAATTTAGTTTAGGTTTATTTTATTTATTTTTTAGTTTATTTAGTTTAGGTTTAGATTTTGTTATTTAGGTTTAGTGTTAGGTTTAGGTTAAGGTTTAGGTTTAGGTTTAGTTTTTAGTTTTATTTATTTAGGTTTAGGTTTAGGTTTTATTTATTTTATTTAGTTTAGTTTATTTTAGTTTAGGTTTAGGATTAGGTTTTATTTTTTAGTTTATTTTAGTTTTTTTTTACTTCTATTTTTTAGGTTTATTTTATTTATTTTACTTTAGGTTTAGGTTTAGGTTTAGTTTTATTTATTTAGGTTTTAGTTTCGATTTAGGTTTAGGTTTAGGTTTATTTATTTTATTTTAGTTTAGGTTTTTATTTTATTAGGTTTAGGTTTATTTTATTTATTCATTTTAGTTTAGGTTTATGTTTATTTTTTATTTATTTATTTTAGGTTTAGGTTTTAGGATTTTTTTTTAAGGTTTAAGGTTAGGGTTAGGTTTATTTAGCTTAGTTTAGGTTTTGGTATTATTTAGGTTTAGGTTTCTTAGGCTTAGTTTTTTTAGTTTTGAATTTGTTAGTTTTGTTTAGGTTTAGGTTTAGGGTTGTTTTAGGTTTAGGTTTAGGTTTTTAGGATTAGGTTTAGGTTTAAATTTAGATTTCAATTTTAGGTTTTGGTTTATTTAGGTTTATTTAGTTTAGTTTAGGTTTAGGTATGTTTTATTTTATTTATTTTAGTTTTATTTATTTTATTTAGTGTATTTAAGTTTATTTAAGTTTAATTTTTGATTTATTTATTTAGGTTTAGGTTTAGGTTTTGCATTTAGTTAATTTATGTTTAGGTATTTAGTTTACTTAGTTTTAGGTTAGGTTTTTCATTTTAGGTTTAGGTTATAGTTTAGGGTTTAGGGTTTAGGGATTACGATTTAGGGTTTAGGGCTTAGGGTTTATGGTTAGTTTAGGGTTTAGGGTTTAGGGTTAGTTTTAAATTTTAGGGTTTATGATTTTGTGTTTATGGTTTTAGGGTTTTTTTTAAGTTTTTTTTAAATTATGTAGGTTTAGGATTATTTAGTTTAATTTATATTTTAATTAGGTTTATTTCTTATTTTATTAGTTTAGTTTATTTATTTTAGTTTAGGTTTATGTTTCTTTTTTATTTTAGTTTTATTTTTTATTTTTTTTTGGTTTAGGTTTTTTATTTATTTTAGGTTTAGGTTTAGGTTTTTTAGGTTTTAAATTTTAGTTTAGGTTTAGGGTTATTTTAGTATATTTTATTTTATTTAGTTTTGGTTTATGTTTAGTTTAGTTTATTTTAGGTTTAAGCTTAGGTTTTTTATTTAGTTTAATTGATTTTAGTTTAGGTTTAGTTTTTTTTATTTTATTTTAGGTTTAAGTTTTTTTTAGTTTAGGGATTAGGCTTTATTTTTTTATTTTTTTTTAGGTTTTATTTTTAAGTTTCTTGTTTAGATTTAGCTTTTAATTTATTTTATAAATAAATTAAATAAAATAAAACTAAACCTAAACCTAAAAAAAATAAAACCGAAAAATAAATAAATAAAACCTAAACTAATCTAAAAAAAATTAAACTAAAATAAAATAAAATAAAGAAAATAAAATAAACATCAAACTAAACTAAAATAAACTAAAATAAAATAAATTAAACCTAAACTAAACCTAAAACTAACCTAAACCTAAACTAAACTAAATAAATAAAATAAACTAAAATAAACTAACCTAAACAAAACCTAAAATAAACCTGAAATAAAAACATAAAACTTAAACCTAAAAAAATAACATAAAAACCTAAACCTAAACCTAAAAATAAAAAAATATAACTTTAACCTAAAAAAGAAAATTGAAATAAAACTCAACTGAAACCTAAACCTAAACCTAAAAAATAAACAAAAATAAAAAACTTTAACTAAAATAAATAAACCTAAAGTAAATTAACTAAATTAAATAAGAATAAAAAATAAACTAAAATAAAAAATAAATTAAAATAAATAAAAAATAAACTAAATAAACCTAAACCTACTAGTTTACTTAATTTTAAAAAAACCTTAAACCATAAATCCTAAACCCTAAACCCTTAACACTAAAACTAACCCTAAACCCTAAACCTTGAACCTACAACCCTAAACCTAAAACCCTAAACCCTAAACCCTAATCCTAAACTCCAACCCCTAAAAACATAAACCCTAAAACCCTAAACCCTAAACCCTAAACCCTGCACCATAAACCCTAAACCCTAAACTATAAATCCTAAACCCTAAACCTAAACCTAAAGTAACTAAAAAAATTATAAAAAAACCTTAAACCCTAAAAACTAATAAAGCTAAACCTAAATCTAAACCCTAACAATGTAACTTGACCTAAACTAAAACCAAAAAAGGAAATGTTGAATTTTCTCTATTAAAACCTAAAACCAAAACTAAACTAAACTCAATCAACTGACCTAAAACCTAAACCCTAAATCATAAACCTAAATCGTAAGAACCTAAACTCTAAACCCTAAACTCCTAAACTAAAACTTAAGCCCTAAACCTAAACACTAAACCTAAACTCCTAAACCTAAACTAACCCTAAACATACAATACAACCCTAAACCAAAAAATACTTAAACCTAAACCTTAAACCTAAACCCTAAACCTAAGCTCTAATCCTAAACCCTAAACTAACCTAAACTTAAACTCTAAACCCTAAACTATAATGATAACCTAAACCTAAAACTTTAAACCCTAAAATAAAATCTAAACCCTAAACCCTAAACTAACTTTAAACCCTAACCTAACCCTAAACCCTCAAAACCCTAAACCCTAAACCTTAAACCCTAACCCTAAACACTAAACCCTAAAACCCTAAATCCTAAAACACTAAACCCTAAACCCTAACCCTAAACCCTAAACCCTAAAAGCATAAACCTTAAAACCATAAATAATAAACCCTAAACCCTAAACCCTAAACTTAAACTTAAAGTAACTAATTAAATTAAAAAAATAAACCTAAACCCAAGAACCTAATAAACTTAAACCCTAAGAATAGAAGAACCTTGATGGCCGTAATATCACAACCATGCCCACTAGATCAAGAAGGAGGTGGGGGCATGATTATCAGTGGTGGTGGGATTTGGAGGTGCTAGTAGATGGAGGTGGTGGGGGCAAAGGGTGGTTATGTAGGTCAAACCTGAGGTTACAATCTTGGTTGTGGTAGAGGCATATGATGGTGGATCTCGCTACTCAAGAGGCCAACATTGGTTCTGATGGGAAGTGGAGAGATTAAAGAACGACTGATCCAATTTGTTGCTTATGGAATAGTGTCTTTATAGTAAAGACGGTTCTAATTATCTAGGGCTTTTGATTTGCTCTATGCGTGCTCATTTTTTATCTATGTCATTGCTTGTGTCTTAGAAAACCTGGTGTGTTACTTGCTTGATGAATTCGAAAAGAGAAATGTTGAATTTGAATTTGTTCTTTGTTAAAAAAAAACTAAAAGTCCTAAACCCTAAACAAAAACTTGAAACTTAAACCAAAAACCTAAACCCTAAACCCTAAACCATAAACCCTTAAAACCATAAACCTTAAACCCTAAAATCCTAAACCCTAAACCCTAAACCCAAAACCCTAAACCCTAATCCCTAAACCTCAAACCCTAAACCCTAAACCCTAAACCCTAAATCCTAAAAAGATAAAAAACTTAAACCTCAACTAAATAAAACTTAAAAATAAAATAAATAATAAAACCTAAACCAAAATAAAATAAAATAAAAACCTAAACTAAAACATAAACCTAAACCTAACCCTAAAAAGATAATAAAATAAAAAAAACTAAACTAAAATAAAATAAATAAAAACTTAAATTAAACTAAAAAATAAAAAATTTAAATAAAATAAAAAACTAAACTTAAAATAAAGTTAAAATAAACCTAAAATAAAATAAAATAAAAACTAAATAAAAACTGAAACCTTAAAAATAAACCTAAAAATAAATAAAAATTCAAACATAAACCCTAAAAAAAAACTAAAGCTAAAATAAAAATAAACCTAAACATAAACCTAAACTAAAATAAATTGAACTAAAATAAATAAAACCTAAACATAAAACAAAAATAAACTAAACCTAAACAAAAACCTAAACACAAACCTAAAAATAAAATATAAAACCTATACCCTAAATTTCAAAAAAAAACTAACTTAAAATAAACAATATAAAGTAAACATAAACCTAAAATAAAATAAACTAAATTAAAATAAATAAAACCTAGACCCTAAATCCTAAACCCTAAACCCTAAAATTCTAAACCCTAAACCCTAAACTGGAAACCCTAAACCCTAAATCAGAACCCTAAACTTAAAAAAAAAACCTAAACATAAACTTAATAAAACCTAAAAATAAAATAAATAATAAAATAAACAACTAAATAAAATAATAAAATAAAATAAAATAAAAAATTAAACTAAAGCCTAAAACCTAAACCTAAACCTAAACTTAACCTAAAATTAATAAAAAAATAAAATAGAAAAATCAAAATTAAAATAAAATAAAATAAACAAAAACCTAAACTAAACTAAAAAAATAAAATACATCTAAAAATAAAAAGCCTATATAAAAGAAAAACTAAATGTAATATAAACCAAAAATCAAATAAAATAAATACTAAATAAAAACCTAAACCTTAAAAATAAACTTAAAAATAAAACATAAAATTAAATAAAAAATAAAACCTAAACCCTAAGAAAAAACAAAGCCTAAACCTAAAATGAACAAAATAAAATAAACATAAACATAAACTAAAATAAACAAAACTAAAAGAAATAAAACCTAAGAACTAAACCTACAACCCTAAACCCTAAACCCTAAAGCTTAAACCCTAAATGTTAAACCCTAAACCCTAAACCCTAAACCATAAACCCTAAACCCTAAACCCTAAAAACCTAAAAACCAAAATCCTAAACCCTAAACTATAAACACCAAACCCTAAAACTAACCCTAAATCTTTGACCCTAAATCTTAAACCTACAATCCTACACCCTAAACCCTAAACCCTAAAACCCCAAACCCTAAGCACTAAACCCTAAAACATACAACCCTAAACCTTAAACTCTAAATCCCAAAAACCTAAACCCTAAACCCTAAATCAACCCTAAATCAGAAACTAAAACCTTAAAATTTAAAAAATCCTAAACCTAATAAAGTAAAACCTAAAAATAACATAAATAGAAAACCTAAATAAATAAAATAAAATAAAAACCTAAACTAAAACTAAACCTAAACCTAAAATAAAATAAAATAAAAAATAAATACTAAACTAAAATTAAATAAATAAAAACCTAAGCTAAACTAAAAAAATAAAATAAACCTAAAAATAAAAAACCTAAATAAAAAAAACTAAACATAAAATAAAAATAAAATAAAATTTTATTTTTATTTTACGTTTAGTTTTTAATTTATTAAAGTATTTTATTCTTAGGTTTATTTTATTTTTTAGTTTAGTTTAGGTTTTTCTTTATTTTATTTGAGTTTATTTTTGTTTTCTATTTTGTTTTTTTTTTAGGTTTAGGTTTAGGTTTTAGTTTAAGTATTTATTTTATTTTATATTTATATTTTATTTAGGTTTATGTTTTTTATTTATTTTCTTTTTTGGTTTTATTTAGTTTAGGTTTAGGTTTTTAGGTTTTTAGGGTTTTGGGTTTAGTCCATAAGAGAATGGCCTAATCCCCTGCTTAGCTAGGAGAGCAGCCTATGAGGATCCCAGCTTATCACCTTTTTTAATCAAATCGTGGTGATAATTTCATAAGACTTGATCCTAGTTTTGATGTTGAGAACCTGGAAGAACGAAGTCTATGAAGGTTCTAGACCAGCATTTCCTAGAGGAACCACAACATCAATAGGTGCAACAAGACCAACATGGGTAGGAGAACAAACTTTGTATTTCGCAACCTCTTTGTTGACTTCTTTAAGATCACCTTTCATAAAAATTAGCTCAACCAGAGTTTAGGGTTTTAGGGTTTATGCTTAGGTTTAGTTTAGGTGTGGGATTAAGGTTTAGGGTTTAGTGTTTAGAGTTTAGGTTTAAGTGGGTTTCAGTTTAGGATTTTTTTAGTAGGTTGTGGGCTGTGTAGGTTTAGGGTTTAGGGTTTGTCTGATTTAGGGTTTAGGTTTTTTTTAACAAAGAATTAAGTAAACTGGTAGGTTTAGGTTTATTTAGTTTATTAACTTTATTTTTATTTATTTTTATTTAGGTTTATCTTTTATTTTATTTATTTTAGTTTATTTATTTTAGGTTTATTTATTTTTAGTTTAGGGTTTTTATTTTAGTTTTTTTTAGGTTTAGGTTTATTTCGTAGTTGCATTTTATTTTTATTTTATTTTTTATGCTTAGGTTTTATTTTTTATTTGTAGTTTTAGGTTTAGGTTTTTATTTTATTTTTTTAGGTTTAGGTTTTAGATTTTTAGTTTAAGTTAATTTTAAGGTTTTATTTTTTTGTTTAGGTTTAGGTTTATTTTTAGTTTATTTTATTTTATTTAGTTTAGGTTTAGGTTTAAGTTTAGTTTATTTTAAGTTTTGGATTAGGTTTTATTTATTTTACTTTAGTTTATTTTAGTTTAGGTTTAGGTTTATTTTATTTTGCTTGTTTTATTTTTATTTTAGGATTAGTTCTTTTTAGTTTAGGGTTTAGGTTTTATTTTTTATTTATTTTCAGGTTTATTTTTTATCTTTAGGTTTTTATTTAGTTTTTATTATATTTTATCTTAGGTTTATTTTATTTTTATTTTATGTTTAGTTTTTATTTTATTTAGGTTTTTTATTCTCATGTTTATTTATTTTTCAGTTTAGTTTGGTGTTTAGGGTTCTTTTTTTAACTAAACGGTATTTATTGCTGAAAAAAATAGGTACAAGAAGACCATATTAGAGACTAAACACAAAAAGAAAAAAAAACTTTTGCTCAAATGAGCTATAGGAGAATCCTAAAGACTTTAGTCCTTAAACATTCATCAAAGAGCAACAACAGCAACAACAACAACAAGAAGCCTTTACTCCACTAAGCGGGGTCAGTTACATGAATCTTTCATCTCCATTGTGTCCTATTATGTGTCAAATTCTCATTTAATTCAAGTATACTAAGGACATTTTTTATTCATCTTAACCAAGTCTTTTTAGGTCTACCTCTACCATTCTTAACATAAGGAAAATCTAATGCATCTACTCTCCTAACCGAGTCATCGGATGACCATTAATTTATGTAGCAAAATCTTCTAAGGCGGTTCTCTCTAATCATATCTGCCACTAGAAATACTCCAACTTTTTCTCGAACATACTCATTTCGAATTTTATCTCTAAGTGTAAAGCCACTCATCCACCTGAGCATCCTCATCTCTATAACACTTAACTTAGTCTTATGCTTATCTTTTATTGGCCAACATTCTGCAACATAATTCATTACAGGTCTAACCACCATCTTATAAAATTTTTTCTTATGTTTAAGTGGACCTTTTTAATCACACAATAGGCCAGATGCATTCCTCCACTTTAACCATCCTACTTGAATTCTACTAATAACATCTCCATCTATTTCATCATCATTTTGAACAATAGAGCCTAAATATCTAAATCACTCACTCTTATTAATGACTTGTTCACCTAATGTCACAACACTACCACTAGAACTTCTATAACTAAAATTACACTCCATATATTCAGTGTTAGATCTACTTAAATGAAAACCTTTAGACTCTAATGTTGACTTCCATAATTCAAGTTTCTCTAGGACTCCCTCTCTAGTCTTATCAACAAGAAGAATGTCATCAGCAAAAAGCATACACCAAGGTACATCTTCTTGTAAATGCCTAGTAAGAACATACATAACTAAAGCAAAAAAAGGTAAGGGCTTAAAGCTGATCCTTAATGTAATCCAACTGAAATAGGAAAATATTTTATCAATCCTCCTTGTGTTTGTACACAAGTAACAGCTCTAGTATAAATATCCTTAATGACTTGGATATAACCAATATTAACTCTTTTCTATTCTAGAACTCTCCAAAGAACATCTCTTGAAACTTTATCATAAGCTTTCCCTAAATCAATAAATTTCATATGTAGATCCTCCTTACTTTATCTATACTTCTCTATCAAACCTCTTAACAAATGTATAACATCCATAATGGATCTACCTGGCATGTAAGCAAACTAATTATGAGAAACTTTTGTATCACAACGTAACCTATGCTCAATTACTCTCTCCCATAATTTTAATGTATGACACATTAACTTAATTCTTCTATAATTTGCACACTCTTTTGCATCACCTTTATTATTAAATATAGGAACCAACAAACTCTTCCTCCATTAATCTGGCATCTTTTTAGTATTTAAAATAATATTAAAAAGATTTGTAAGCCACGAAATTCCTTAATCTCCTAAACATTTCCACACTTCTGTTGGAATATCATCAGATCCTACTATTTTTCCACATTTCATTTTCTTTAAAGCTTCTCTAACTTCAGATTTACTAATGCGATGATAAAAATGCAATTCTTTATTTTTGTTTAGGGCATCAAGGTTGCTAAAATCAATCGTACTTTCAAATCCTTCATTGAAAAGTTTATCAAAATATCTCATCCACTTATTTTCAATATCCTTTTCTAAGAAAAGTACTTTATTATTTTTATCCTTAATACACCTTACTTGAACTAGGTCTTTACTTCTCCTATCTCTTTGGTTGGCTAACTTATACATGCATCTTTCACCTTCTTTGGTATCTAATCTATTATATATATCACTAAAAGCTAAATTATTTGCATCATATATTGCTTTCTTAGAATCTCTACAGGCCACTTCATATCTTTCCCAATTCTTCGAGTTTGAACATCTACACCAAGTTTTATAATAATGCTTCTTATTTCTTATCTTTTCTTTCACACTCTGACTCCACCACCAACTATTTTTATTAAAAGAAGATTTTCCTTTTGATTCTCCAAGCACATTTTTAGTAACTTGCTTAATTTCACTTTCTACTTTTTCCCACATAACATTAACTTCCTTATGAACATCCCAAATTCTAAGCTCTTGTAGCTTGCTCTTAAAAATATTTTTATGTATGTTCTCTAAGTGCCCCCATCTGAAATGACCTACACCTTTACAATCTAAAGGATCTATTTTTTCTTATTAGAGAATAGTCAATCTGAGTTTTACTAGATCCATTTTTATAAGTAATAATTTGTTCATCTTTTTTCTTAAATAAAGTTTTAGCAACTACAAAATCATAAGCTAAAGCAAAAATATAGTCCTACCTTTTTTCAGTCACTCCAAATCCATAACCACCATGAATACTTTTATAATATTCTACCACTCTACCAACATGTCCATTTAAATCTCCTCCAAAAAAATACTTTTCTTCAAGAGGTATCTTTTGTTTTAATCCCTATAATTCATTCTAAAAATTTTCTTTTGAGCTTACATCCAAACCTACTTGAGGAGCATAAACACTTATAACATTGATAATCTTAGTATCAATAATAATCTTTAAAGCTATAATTTTATATCCACATCTATTAATATTTATAACATTATCCTTCAAACTTTTATCTATAATCACACCTACACCATTTCTAGTTCGACTTCTACTTGAATACCAAAGATTAAAACCTAAACTATCAAATTTCCTCGATCTTCTCCCAACCCATTTAATTTCTTGAACACATAAAATATTTATCTTTCCATGAACCATAATATCTATTAATTCCATTAATTTACCTATAAGAGTATATATATTCCAAGTTCCTAACCTAATTCTAGTTTCATGGACTAACTTCTTTACCTGCATCCTTCCATAAAGTGGGAACCCTTGCTTATTTAACACTACACTCGGGAGCCGATGTAGTGGACCTTGCATATTTTTCATTGTATTCAAGCCATACAATGCGTCACTTTCAAGGGACGCCCTAACATTAACACAATGATTTAAAGAATTCATGTCATGATTATTTTGACAAGTTTTACATTGGCTGTCAACTACCTATCACAGCCCTCCACTTTTCACATCCGGACTTTGGACTGGCAAAGGTAAAGCAATAAAGAAAAAAATAAAGGTGAAACTAAAACCCAAGCAAAAGATAGCAAAGTTTAAAGAATCCACTAGTTCCAAAAGAACCTCTAAAGAGATGAAGATCCATAAGAAAAGGAAACCGCAACCTACAACCAAGACAACTCCAACCATCTAAGAAAAATAGACCATCGAAGACTCTAGCTCCTCCAAGAAGAAGAAGAGACCAACTAAAAAAGAGAACCTACAACCTGCAAGAAATCTCAGCCATAAGGAGATCTGAAAACATAAAGAGAAAAAAACTTAGGCTCAGATATCTGGGAAGAAGGATAATCACAATAATAAGGAGCATCAAATCCTAAGTGTATCCAGCTTCAAAGAAGTGTTATAAATAGGAAAAGTCACCATCCACAAAAATATCAAAGTAAAAAATCCATCATATCATCATAGCCATCCCAGCCAAAGAAAAATACGAACCTATCATAATAGCCAACCACCGAAAGAAAAAGTGAAGCTAAGGAAATAGAAAGAGAGAGGAGAGCAATAATAAAATTAACAAAAGGAAATCCCAACAAAACCAATTATGAACACCTATTAAAAAAGAGGGAGAAAAAAAGCTCAAAGATAAAGCCAACAGAGCCCAGAATAATAGAAATCCAAAGCCACCAAGGCACCAAGCCAACAGAGCCCACAACAACACCAATCCAAAGCCACCAAGGCACCAAATAAAGGAAAGGAAATAGCCAATAGAGTAGCCACACAATAGAGCACCCAAGAAATGTAGCCAAGGAAAGAATAAGAGAACCAAACCAACAAACACAAAAAAAGAAGAAAAAAAGCTAAAATAAACAACAAAGAAGAAATAACCAATGGACACAAGGACAAAGCCCAACCTACCACCAACAAAGAGAGCAAAAGCACTAACCAAAGAAAGGCAACACACGCCAAGGACAAATCCCAACCTACCACCAATAAAGAGAGAAAAAGAACTACCCAAAGAAAGGCAAGCCAATAGGAACAAAGCCACCAGCACAAAACCAACCAGCCAAAGGGCACAAAAAAAACCCCCAATAAATAGGAAGCCAAAATCACCAAGCTAGAAGGAGGAAAATTAGCCAAGAAGCCAATACTCTAGCTAGCAAGAAAACACATAGTAAAAGCTCAAGCAATAGAGAAAAAACCACCCAAAAAGCAAAAACCTCCCAAGGATAGGAGTGATTATTTCCAAAATGCTTTGGAATGAGTAATCCTTGGCAAGTGAGGAGGCATAAATAACACTTTTTTTTCTTTTTCTTTTAAATTTTATGACCATGTCCTTTCTCCAAAAAAATCTCCTTTAAAATGAATCAAGATATTATAAAGGCATAGGGATCGAAGCTATCAATTTCAAAGAAGAATCATCCATAATAATTGATAAAGGAAAATCAAATAGTATGCATTTTTAATAAGTGAATGAAGGAGTAAGAATAGCTTTATTAAGAAGATAATTATCAATATTTTACTTTCCAACAAAATTTGAAGAGTCCCTCCTTTCACTCATAAAATAAATAAAGAGAAGCATAATCCATATTTTCAATACAATCTTCATGTAATGGATTAAAATAAGATTCAAATCATAGAAACCCATAGATATTACCAAAATTCAAAACATAATTACAACCATAGAAAAATCATCATTTTGAACTGAAACATAACTATTCAAAATGAGAAAATTATCACATGTATCTAAATTTAATTTTTTAAAAGAAGGATCACCAATATTAACAAGATTGTCAGGACCAAAAGTTAAAATATTAGAAACAAGAACATTCTTTTCACCACCATTCTAAATCAAAGAAAGCAAAGAAATAATCTCTTTCCCGAGATCTAAAGCAGACATAGGAGAAAGATAAATAGCATCCAACTGATTGGAAGAAATGGTGTTAGCATCAATAATATTTAAACCATCATTATGAAAGGACTTATGCACAACATGCAAACCATTAGAATGATTAACCATAGCCTCTAAAGTCTTCCCTTTAAGAGAATCATCAAAATAAACACTTAGAGCATGATTATTAGTTAAAACTTTTTCAAGAACATCAAAATTACCTTTCGCATCAGAAAAAACATTAATAGGTAAAACTTTTTTAGAAGATTCAGGAATCTAGTTTTAGAAAACATCAAAATTTTGAAAACTATATTTTCCTTTATCCAACTTGAAAGAATCATTAGTTTTTCCAACAATTGAATTCTTACTGGCAATTTTCTTCCTAAGAGAGGGATGAGTAATAAAGCATTCAAAAATTTCATGCCCATGAATCTTACAATGACCACAAAAAATAGGAAAGTTCTCAAAAACAACTTTCTAAAAATAACTGCATTTCTTCAAACCCAACCAAATTTCTTTCAGATATGTTTTAGTAATTTCAATCTCTACAAGAGTTCTAGCAACATACGATCTAGAAGAAGCAGTTGTTGCTTGATCAACTTGCGAAGGTTGACCAAAAATTAAACCAATAGAATAAAAAATATAATGATTAAATAGATGAATCTACAAGTTAGGTAATGAAATCCAAATGGGAACAATAGAAGACTCTTCATTAAAATTAAACATTGGTGTCCATTTCAATACACATTCAATTATAAAAGAATGCCTAGAAAAATTCTTCAGAATCAATGTCATTAGAAAGTTTAATCAAAACATGCCTTTCATTAATCAACCTAATAGAAAAAGAACTAAATAAATTTAAGCTATTAAAAAAATAATAAATATTATCCATCTTTGGCCATTAAATTGAAAACTTTCCAATCAAAGAAAAGAAAAAAAATAATCATTCAATATCCTCATCTAAATCATAATTGTCGAAAATTTAAAAGTCATATGAAAAATTCAAAGGAGGCTGGAGGAATTCTTACCAAAAGCCTCTTTGATTTTAATAATAGCAGTAATTTGGGTAGGATTACCAAAAATTTGATGCCCTAGTGGGATCCATCGCATGGATTTACCCCATGGATTTGAATTGAACACATGAGAACAGAGATTGAGATCCCAAGGTCGACAATTAATAGGGAATGCAAGCACTCAAAACCCACCAAGAACATGAGAGATCTCAAAATCGCCCAATAATGGTTTAGTTTAGTTTTGGGTTTTGTTTAGGTAATTATTAGTTTTATTATTTTATAAGTTTTAAGTTATTATTAGTTTATTATTAGTTTTATGTAATATAGTTAGTTTTAGTTTATTAGTTTAGTTTTATTAGTTTTAGTTTTAGTTAATATTTTTTATTAGTTTTAGTTTTAGTTAAAATTATTTATCTAGTTTTATTTAGTTAGATTATTTATATTTGTTTTGGGTTTAGTTTATCTTTATATTAGTTATTATTAGTTAGTTTAGTTATTATTTTGTTATTATTATTAGTATATTTATTTTTATTTATTAATTTTTTAGTTTTAGTTAGTTTTAGTTTATTTATTTATTTATTAGTTTATTAGTTATTAGTTAGTTAGTATTATTTATTATTAGTTTTTTAGTTTGTTTTATGGTTTAATTTATTAGTTTATTTATTTATTTTATTATTAGTTATTTATGGTTTATTAGTTATTTTAGTTTAGTTTTTTCTTAGTTTATAATTATTATTAATGTTTGTTTTAATAGTTTATATTATTATAGTTTATTTATTTAGTTTAGGGTTTAGTTATTTTATTATTATAGTTTATTGGTTTATTTTATTTTAGTTTAGTTTATTGATTTTATTATTGTTTATTATTCTTAGTTTAGTTAGTTAGTTTATATTATTTATTTATTATTAGTTTTATTTGTTTATTAGTTTATATTAGTTATTAGTATAGTTAGTTTATTATTAATTATTTATTATTATTTAGTTTTTTTTATTAGTTTTTTTATTATTATTATTAGGTTTTTTATTATTATTAGTTTATCAAGTTTATTAGTAGTTATTAGTTAGTTTAGTTTTAGTTAGTTATTAGTTTTTTTTTTTAATTGCTTATATTATTATTATTAGTTATTAGTTTAGCTATTATTATTTTATTTTTATTTAGTTTTATTATTAGTTATTATTAGTTTATTAATTTTTGGGTGTTTAGTTTATTTAGTTATTATTATTATTATTATTATTATTATTATTATTATTATTATATTATTAGTAGTTAATTTAGTTATTTATTTAATTAGTTTAATTATTATTTATTATTTTTTAGTTATTTTTATTTTGTATATTATTATTTATTAGTTTGGTTAGTTTAGTGTTTAGTTTAGTTTAGTTTTAGTTATTTATTATTTAGTTTATTATTATTATTAGTTTAGTTATTTAGTTTTTATGTTATTAGGTTTTATTATTATTTAGTGTGTTTTAAGTTATTATTAATTTTTAGTTTAGTTTATTTTTTATTATATTTGTTATTAGTTTATTAGTTTAGTAAGTTTTATTAGTTTATTATTATTAGTTTGTTTATTATGTTTGATAATTATTATTTGGTTTAGTTTATTTATTTAGGATTTATTTAATATTTAGTTTATTATTATTATTATTAGTTTAGTTATTAGTTTTACTTAGTTTAGTTTATTCTTAGTTTATTAGTTTAGTGTTAGTTGTTATTAGTTATTTAATTTTAGTTTATTAGTTTTTTAGTTTTATTATTAGTTTAAATTATTATTATTTAGTTCATTTATTATTATGATTAATTAGTTTATTAGTTTATCAGTTTAGTTTAGTTATTAGTTAGTTATTATTATTAGTTATGTAGTTATTTACTTAGTTTATTAGTTTATTTTACTTAGTTTAGTTATTGGGTTTAGTTTTACTATTAGTTAGTTTATTTAGGTTATTTACGTTAGGGTTTGTTTATTAGTTAGTTATTATTAGTTAATTATTTATTAGAGTTTAGTTTAGTTAGTTATTAGTTTAATTTTGGTTTTAGGGTTTAGTTTTTTATTAGTTTATTTTAGCTTAGTTTATTTTTAGTTATTTGAGTGGTTCTTTTATTTTATGTTTAATTTAGTTATTAGTTTGTTTATTTTGTTAGTTATTTTATTATTAGTTTATTAGTTTTTAGTCATTATTTAGTTTATTTAGTTTAGTTAGATTTAGTAGTTTTATTTTTATTTATTATTAGTTTTTGTTTATTATTTATTAGTTTTGGTTTATTATTTATTAGTTCAAATTTTAGTTAGTTTAGTTTCATGTTTTATTAGTTTTAGGGTTTAGGGTTTAGGGTTTATGATTTAGGGTTTAGTGTTAGTTTTAGGGTTTATACTTTAGGGTTAGGGTTTTTTTATTATTTTTTTATTTTTAGGGTTTAGGGTTTAGGGTATAGGTTTAAGGTTTAGGGTTCAAGTTTTAGTTTAGGGTTTAGGGTTTTCAATTTTTTTAACAGAGAACAAATTCATATTCAATATTTCTTCTTTCTAATTTCGTCAGCCAAGTAACACACCAAATTCTCTAAGACACAAGAGACAACATAGATAAAAAATGAGCACACATAGAGCAAATAAAAAACCCTAAATAAATAGAACCATTTGTACTGTAAAGACACAGTTTCGTAAGCAGTAGATCAAATCGACCGTTCTTCAATTTCTCTAGTTCCCATTAGAACCATCCTGGCCTCTTGAGTAGTGGGATCCACCATCATATCCTTGATCTATTCCTCCACCACCACCATGACTGTAACCTTCGTCACTCCTCCTGCCTCCATAACCACCACTGCTCTAACCCCCATCTCCATATCCATCAGCACCTCCAGATCCTCCATCACCACTGAGATAATCGCCTCCTCCTCCTTTGCCTCCACCACCAGATCTAGACTAAGCTTGGTTGACAATGATGTTCCCCGCCACAAGGTTCCGCCCATTCTGTGGTTTAGCTTTAGGTTTAAGTTTATTAGGTTTTAGGGTTAAGGTTTATTTTTAAATTTATTTAGTTGCATTAAGTTTAGCTTTAGGGTTTGGTGTTTAGGGTTTAGGGTTTGGAGTTTAGGGTTTACGGTTTAGGGTTAGGGTTAAGGGTTTAACATTTAGGGTTTAGGGTTTAGGGTTTATGGTTTAGGGTTTATGATTTTAAAGTTTATGCTGTGGTAGGAGGTTGGTGGGGGTTTAGAGGGTTTAGGTTAGAGTAGGATTAGGGAGGGTTTAGTGTTTAGGGTTTAGGATTGTAGGTTAGTTTGTAGCATGGGGATAAGGTTAGTTTTGTTTATTTAAAAAAAAGCAAACGTAGTTAATAGTTTATTTTATTTTTTTATTTAGGTTTTATTTTATAGTTTATTTTATTTATTTAGGTTTATTTATCTTAATTTAGGTTTTTATTTTAGTTTTTTTAGGTTTAGGTTTATTTTTTAGTTGAGTTTTTTGGTAGTTTTATTTTAATGTTTAGTTTAGGTTTTATTTTATTTTTAGCATTAGTTTTAGGATTTTATTTTAGGTTTATTTTAGGTTTAATTTTAGCTAGGTTTAGGTTTACATTATTTAAGTTTTATTTTATTTTTTATTTTAGGTTTTATTTTTAATTTTAGTTTAGTTTAGTTATATTTTTATTTATTTTATTTATTTAGTTTTATGAGAGGTTTAGTTTATCTTAAGTCAGGTAGGTTATTTATTTTAGTTTATTTTAGGATTATTTTATTTTATTTATTTTATTTTTATTTTAGGTTTAATTTTTTAGTTTAGGTTTAGATTTTATTTTTATCTTGGTTTTTAAGTATTTTATTATATAAGTTTATTTTATTTTATTTTACATAGTTTTATCTTTAGATTTTGTTATTCTTGGGTTTATTTTATTCAGTTTAGTTTATGTTTATTTATCCTTATTTTAGTTTATTTTATTTTAATTTTATTTTAGTTAGTATGTTAGTTTTATTTTATTAATTTATTTAGGTTTAAGTTTTATCTAACCCAGGTCAGGTTTAGGTTTTAGAGAGCACAGGGTTTAGTCAGGATCAGTGGTCAGAGTGTAAGAGGGTTTAGGGTTTCTTAGGTCCAGGGCCTAGGTTTATTTAGGGCTCAGGGCTGGCCCAGAGCTTAGGGCCTAGGGTTTAGGGTCAGGGCCTAGGGCCTAGTTTTAGGTCAGGCCTAGGGTCATAAGCTCCAGCTCAGGGTAGGTCATTTATGATCTGGGGCCTGGGCTGCCTGGGTTTAGGGTTTTAAATGCCAAACCAGTAGGTTTAGCTCATCCAGTTTATTTAGTTTATCTTTTAGTTTATTTTTATTTTATTTACTTTAGTTTATCTTTTAGTTTAGGTTTTTATCTTATTTAGTTTAGGTTGGTTTATGTTTATTTTTAGTTTAGTTTATTTTATTTTATATTTATGCTTTTATTTTATTTTTATTTAGGTTTAAGTTTTAAGTTTAAGTTTACTTTGTTTTATTTTTAGTTTAGGTTTAGTTTTATTTTTTTTATTTGATTTTATTTTGTTTAGTTATGTTTAGATTTAGATTTATGTTATTTTAGTTTAGGTTTAAGTTTATATTATTTTGTTTTATCTTTATTTTTTTTAGTTTGGGGTTTTATTTTATTTTTTATTTTGGTTTTATTTTTAAGTTTATTTTTAGGCAAGGTTTTATTTAGTTTTATTTTATTTTATTTTATGTTTATTTTATTTATATTTTATGCTTAGTTTTTATTTTATTTAGGTATATTTTATTTTATTTAGTTTAGTTTAGGTTTTTATTTATTTTATTATTATTTAGCTATTAATTTTTATTTTATTTTATTTTTAGGTTTAGGTTAGGATTTTAGTTTAGGTTTTATTTATTGTATTTTTTATTTTATTTATGTTTAAGTTTTTTATTTTTTTATTTTTAGGTTTCATTTAGTTTGCATTTAGTCTTTTAGGTTTTTAGGGTTTAGGGTTTTGGGTTTAGGGTTTATGGTTTGGGGTTTAGGGTTTAGGGTTTAGGTTTAGGTAGTAGGTTTTATTTTATGATTTAAGGTTTGAAGTTTATAGGTTTTGTGTGGTTTAGGGTTTCTGGTTTAGGTTTTAGGTTTACGGTTCAAGTTTTAGTTTAGGTTTTAGGTTTTTTGGTTTTTTTTGTTAATTGTGAATAAATTCATATTGAACATTTCTTCTTTTTGAATTAATCAACCAAGTAACACACCATGTTTTCTAAGACACACGTAATAACAAAGTTGAAAAATGAGCACACATATTGAAAATCCAAAACCTTAGGTAACTAGAACAGTTTACCAGAAAGACACGCTCCATAAGCAAAGATTTCAAATTGGACATTCTTCAATTTCTCCAATCATAAAACCACCCCGCCTCTGTAGCGAGATCCACCATCATATCCCCTATCTCTCCCCTGTCACCATAATGGCTGTAACCTCCGTCACTCCTCTGGCCACCAAAATCACCACTACTCTGACCATCACCTCCATATTCACTAGCACGTCCATGTCCCCCACCACCACTATGATAACTGCCACCTCCGCCACTGGGATCCATTGACGGCCATGTTCTTGTCAGGTCTCGCCACTCTTAGGGTTTTGGTTTTAACTTTAAGTTTATTGTGTTTAGGGCTTAGGATTATTTTATAAATTATTTAGTTACTTTTTAGGTTAGTTGGGGTTTAGGGTTTAGGGTTTATGGTCAGTTAGGTTTAGGAGTTTAGGTTTAGTGTTTAGGGGATTTATGTTTAGAGTGAGAGAAGGGAGTGTTGATTTAGGAGGGTCAGGCAGATTTAGATTTTAGGGTAGTGTTTTGATTTAAGTTTTAAAAAAAAACCAAACAAACCCAGAGTTTAGGTTTATCCAGATACAAGATTTAAATTTATTTAGTTTACTATTTCAGTTTATTTAGTTTTTATCTATTTTAGTTTTATTTATTTAGGTTTATTTATCTTAGTTTAGGTTTATTTTATCTTTATTTAGGTGTCAGGTTTAAGTTATTTAGTGAGTTATTTTATCTTATAGGTTTAAGTTTATCTTTTAATAAGTTTAGGTTTATATTTTTTTTAGGTAGTTTAGGTTTTATTTTATGTTTATTTTAGGCTTTATTATTAGGTTTAGTTTATTTTAGTTTATTTTATGATTTGTCCAGGTTTAGGTTAGTTTATTTTAAGTTTAGGTTTAGTTTTATTTTAGTTTAGTTTATTTTAGTTTAGTTTAGGTTTATTTTATTTTATTTATTTATTTTTTTTTTTAGGTTTTGTTTTAAGTTTAAGTTTTATTTTCATTTAATAGGTTTATTTTTAGGTTTTTTTATAATTTATTTTATGTTTATTATATTTTATTTTACATTATTTATTTTATTTAGTTTTTATTCTTATGTTTTATTATTTTATTTTATTTATTTTTTTTTATTATATTTTATTTTTCTTTAATTTATTTTAAATTTAGGTTTAGGACTTTAGGTTAGTTTAGGTTTTATTTTATACATTTATATTTAAGTTTAAGTTTTTATTTATTTATCTTTATTTAGTTTAGGTTTTATGATGGTTATGGTTTAGGGTTGTCAAACATATGGTAGCATTAGGATCTTAGGGTTTAGTGTTAGTGCTCAGCCTCAGGATCAAAGATTCTTTAGTGTGGCTCAGCCTGTTCAGCTCAGGTCAGTGTCAGCCAGGCCCACCCACCAGCATCAAGGCTCAAGTGGATCAGGGCCTAGAACCCAGTCAGGCTCACATGGGCCCAGTCACTGAGCCTAGAGTCAGCCCAGGGCTCAGTGGCCCAGCCTGCTGCTCAAGATTTATGGCCCAGGGCCTTGTGGCTCAGTGGCCCAGGGCCCAGTCACCAGAGCCCAGGGCCTGGGTCTTAGAGCCCAGGGCCCAGGATCAGGGCTCAGTGCTCAGCCCAGGGCCTCAGAGGCCTAGCAGGCACGGCCTAGTCCAGACTCCATGGTCCACCAGTCATTGTGGCTCAGTTAAGATAGAGCCTCTGGTTTCAGGGCCTTTAAAATGTCAGCATGTAGATTACACCCATTTAATCATTTCATTTATTTTATTATCATTGTTTATTTATGTTTATTTAGGTTAAGATTTATTTATTTAGGTTTCATCTTAGTTTATTATGGATGCAGGTTTATGCATTTAGTTTAGTTTTATTTTATTTAGTTTATTTTATTATTTTTAGGTTTAGTTTAGGTATATCCATTTTATATGTTTATTTAATTTTTAGGTTTTATTTTACTTTAGGTTTAGTTTAGTTTAGTTTATTTTATTTTATTTAATCTAGTGTAGTAGTTTATTTAGGTTTAGGTTTATTTATTTTTTATTTATTTTAGAGTTTAGTTTATTTTATTTTGCTTATTTAGGTTTAGGTTTTATTTTTTATTTTAGATTTATTTTAGGTTTAGATTTTATCCAAGTTTCATTTTATTTTATTTTATGTTTTTATTTTATTTTATGTTTGGGTATTATTTTAGGTTTGTGGGTTTTTACTTTATGGTTTAGTTTTTAGATTTAGGTTTGTGGTTAGGTTAGTTTTAACATTTAGGTTTAGTAGTTTTGGGTTTTGGGTTTATGTTAGTTTAGGTTTAAGGTTTAAGATTTAGTTTAGTTATTAGGTTTACAATTTTAGGATTTTGGGTTTTGTGGTTTTAGGTTTAGTTAGTTTTTCATTTTAGGGTTTAGGGTTTAATGTTTTATTTAATAGAGAAGAAATTCATATTCAACATTTCTTCTTTTTGATTTCATCAACCAAGTAGCATACCAAGTTTTATAAGATACAAGCAATGACATACATAAAAAATGAGCATGCATATGCATCAAATTTAAAAAACTAGAATCATCTCTAATGTAAAGACATAATTCCATAAGCAGATCATATCAACCATTCTTCAGCTTTAGCTCCCATCGACCATTTTTAAGTATGGATCCTCCATCATATTTATCTATCCCTCCGCCATTATTACGCTTTTAACCTCTATCACTTTGCCTATAACTACCATCTCTTATATCCATTAGCACCTCTAGATCCATTATTTATCTCAACCTCCAGATCGTGCTCCATAACCACCATATATCCACCATCATATCCATTTCCAGAGAGTTGTGGTTAGGTTTTTTTAATTTTGTGGTTTATTTATTTTTTTTTTGGTTAGTGGTTTTTGGAGTTTAGGGGGTTAGTTTATTAGAGGTTTAGGAGGTTTAGAGTTTAGTAGGGAGTTTAGGTTATAGGTAGGTTTAGTAGTGAGGGGTTTAGGTTTGGTTTTAGGGAGGTGTGGTAGGGAGGGTAGGGTTAGTGTTTATATTTTATTTTAAATAATAAAAAGCAAATAGTTTTAGGCCATTTAATTTAGTATTTATTTATAAGTTTTATAATTATTTTTGATTTAGTATTTGTTATTTTATTTAGTAGGCATTTTTTGTTTATTCTTTAGTATATGTATTTAGTTTTATCTTTATTTATCTTTAGGCCCAGTATTTTTATCTTTGTTAGTGTTATTATCTTTACAGGATTAGGTTTAGGCCATTTTTATCTTATTTATTGATCTATTTAGATTTTATACTTAGAGTTTTACGAGTTCAAGCCCAGCCCAGGCACAGCCCAGGGCTCAGCATGTGGCCTGGGCTTAGGTTAGTATAGGTTAAGCCTCATAGGCCCAGGCCTGGTGTGGCCCAGGCCCAGTTAGCCAAGCCTGGTTCTAGTTTAGCCTAGCCAGGGCCCAGAGTCAGCCTTAGCCCAGGATGATTCTTTGCCCAGGGCCTAGCCAGGCTCAGCCCAGCCCAGGCCTGGGTTTTAGGGCCCAGGGCTCAGTTTAGGCTCAGCCCACAGCCCAGGGCCCAGGGCCTTTTAGCCTGTTTAGCCAGGCTCATTTTGGTTTAGGTCAGCTCAGCCTCAGCCTAGTCAGAGCCTAGCCCATGCCTGTTTTAGTGGTTAGGGTTTAGGGTCCAGTTTTAGTTTGGATCAGTAGTGTCTAGGGCAGAGTTAGTAGTATTATAGGTCAGTGGCCCAGGGTCTGGGGTTAGGGTTTTTATTAGGGTTTAGAGCCTGGTAGTTTATTTTAGTATTTTATTTATTTATTTAAAATTTAAACAAAAAAGCAGGTTTTTTAGTTTTATTATTTTTTTATTTATTTTTTATTTTATTTATGTTCATTTCACTCTATTAGTTTATATTTTTTAAGTTTATTTATTTTAGTTTAGTATTTGTTTTATTTTATTTTTAAAGTTTAGTTTAGTTTTATGTTTATTCTTTTAGTTTAGTTTTATTTTTTATTACTTTAGGTTTAGTTTTTTTTATTTAGGTTTAGTTTAGCTTTATTTTATTTTTATTTTAGGTTTTATTTTAGGTTTATTTTAGTTTATTTAGTTTATTTATTTTAGTATTTTATTATATTGTTTAGTTTAGTTTAGGTTTAGTTTAGTTTTAATTTATTAGTTTAGTTTATTTTAGTTTGGTTTATTTTATTTATTTATTTTATAGTTTAGGTTTCTTAGTGGGTCACGCTTTACATTTAGTTTTTTTTTTTATTTTATTTTATTTTAGGTTTAATTAATGATTTTATAGTTTATTTATTTTAGATCTATTTTAGGTTTTATTTTTTGGTTTAGTTGTTTTATTTATTATTTTAGTATTTTATTTTATTTTTTATTTAATTTTTTTTTTTAGGTTTTATTTATTATTTTAGGTTTTTTTATATTATTTTATTTATTTAGTTTAGGTCTTTTTTATTTTTCAGCTTTAGGGCCCAGTTTAGTAGGTCTGGGGCCCAGGGTTTAGCCCAGGAGGGGCCCAGAGCCTGTGGCCCAGTGGGTTTAGTGGGTTAGGTTTGATAGAGCCCAGGCCCAGGGGTTGGGCCCAGTTAGAGGGATCTTCCAGGGATCCAGTTTTGGGTTTCTAAGTGGGCTCAGGTAGGCACAGCCCAGGGCCCAGTTTAGGAGTCAGGGCAGTTTGATCAGTTTTAGGCTCAGCCTAGCCCAGTTTCAGGCCCAGTAGCTCAGTTAAAGCCCAGGGCCCAGTTAGCCCAGGGCCCAGTCATGGCCCAGGGCCCAGCCCAGCCTCAGCTCAGCCCAGCCCAGGCTCAGTAAGTCAGCCCAGCCCAGCCCAGGCCCAGGCTCAGCCCAGCCCAGGCCTCCCAGGCCCAGTAGGTCAGGTCAGTCAGCCCAGTTATTCTATTTAGCCCAGGCCCAGTCAGGCCCAGCCTAACCCCAGACTCAGAGCCTCATATGCCTAGGGCTCAGAGGGCCCATGTCAGGTTTTAGGAGCCCAGTCAGCCCAGTTTAGGGCCCAGGGCCCAGGGCCCAGGGCCCAGTAGGTTTAAGCCCAGGGCCTTAAGGGCCTAAAGATTTCAGGCCTAAATATGGAATGTAGATTAGTAGTCCGGCCTGAGAGGTTTGTTTATGGTTAGCCTGGGGAATAGAGTTTAGGGTTTTGGGTTTTGCCTAGTTTAAGGTCAGTTTAGTGTAGCATTTTGGGTTTAGTATAGGATTTAGGTTTATTTAGTATTTAGGGTTTATGGTATGGTTTAGTAGTTTGGGTTATTATTTAAAGTTGGTTTTAGTTTTAGGTTTTAGGTTTAGGTTTAGGTTTAGGTAGATTTAGGTTTTAGTTTAAGGTTTAGGGTTTAGGTTTTTTTAGAGAATAAACTAATATTCAACATTTCTTCTTTTGATTTCACCAACCAAGGCATAATGTTTTCTAAGACACAAGATATAAAAAAATGATCATGCATAGAGCAAATCAAAAACCATAGATAACTAAAACAATCTCTATTGTAAAGACACAATTTCATAAGTAGCCGATTGGATCTGCCATTCTTCAGTTTCTCTAGTTCCCATCAGAACCACCACAACCTCTCGAGTAGCGGGATCTTCCATCATATCCCCAATCTATCCCTCCGCGACCACCACGGTTGTAACCTCCGTCACTCCTCCCTCCTCCATAACAACCATTGCTCCGACCACCACCTCCATATCTATCAGCACCTCAAAATCTCCCACCACCATAATGAAAATCATCGCCTTCACCTTTGCCTACAACGCCAGATCTAGACTAAGCCTACTTGATATTGATGTTCCTGCCGTCAAGGTTCTGCCCATTATTTAGGTTTAAGTTTAAGTTTAGGTTTTGGATTATTAGGTTTTAGGGTTTACATTTACTTTTTTATTTATTTAGTTTTAGGTTTAGTTTAACATTTAGTGGTTTAGGGTTTAGGTTGTGGTTGGGTTTAGGGTTTATATTATGGTAGTAGGTTTAGGTTTAGGGTTTTAGTGGTTGGGTTAGGTTTAGGGATTAGAGATTAGGATTTTTATTTTTTATTTATTTTTTATTTTATGGTTTATTTTTTGTTTAGGTTTTATTTAGTTTTATTTTATTTTATTTAGGTTTATTTTATTTTATCTTACATTTAGTTTTATTCCATTTTAGGTTTTTAGGTTTATTTTATTTTTAGTTTTATTTATTTTATTTTATTTAGTTAGTTTTAGTTTATTTTATTTTATTTTAGGTTTATGTTTAGTTTAGTTTAGGTTTAATTTAGGTTTTTATTTTATTTATTAAATTATATTTTTTATTTATCTATTTTAGGTATTTATTTAGGTTTAGTCTTATTTGTCCTCAGCCCAGGTTAGGCCCAGGGTCAGTGGTTTAGATTTTGGTCAGAGTCAGTGGTCAGGGCCCAGGTCAGTGAGGGCCCAGGGTTAGTTGGGTATAGAAGGTTTAGAGTTTAGGGCCTAGGTCAGTGGGGTAGGTTTATTTGGAGGTTTTGTCTGGCCTTTATTATATTTTATTTATTTATCTTGGGGTGGGTGTTGTGGTTTAGGTTTAGGGTGGTATTTGGGCCTGGTCTGGTGGTCATTTTTAATTTTAAACCAAACAAGTTGGTTTATTTAGTTTATTTTATTTTTTTATTTTAAATTTATTTATTTTATTTATTTATTTAGTTTATTTAATTTAGGTTTATTTATTTTAACTTAGCTTTATATTTTTTTAGTAGGTTTAGGTTTGTTTATTTTTTACTTTAGTTTTACTTTTATTTTATTTTAAGTTTAGGTCTTATTTTATTTTTATGTTAGGTTTTGTTCTTTATTTTTTTTAGGTTTAGGTTTTAGGTTTTATTTTTTTAGTTTAGGTTTATTTATTTATTTTATACCATTTGTTTATGTTTAGTTTAGTTTTATTTAGTTTAGTATTTATTTTAGTTTAGTTTAGGTTTATTTTATTTTATTTTGGTAGTTTTATTTTTATTTTATGGTTTAGGTTATATTTTTTAGGTTTAGGTATTTATATAGTTTTTATTTTATTTTCTTTTAGCTTTATTTCATTTTAATGTTAGGTTTTTTTATTTTATTTAAGTTTTTATTTTTAATTTAGTTTATGTTTTATTTTATTTTATTTTTTAGTTTATTTTATTTTTATTTTATTTTCTTTGGGTTTAGTTTAGTTTTAGTCGCCATGTTTTATTATTAATTTATTTAAGTTTAAATTTTCTATTTTATTTTTTAGGTTTCATTTATTTTAGGTTTATTTTATTTATTTTATTTAGGTTTTATTTTAGTTTAGTTTAGTTAATTTTTTTAGTTTATTTTCTTTTATTTAGTTTGTTTAGTTTAGTTTATTAGGTTTAGTTTAGGTTTTATTTAGTTTAGTTTATTTTATTTTAAGTTTATTTTTTGTTTTATTTTATTTTTTATTTTATAGTTTTATAATTTAGGTTTTAGTTTTATATTTTTATTTGGTTTGATTTTATTTAGTTTTATTATTTATTTTTTTATTTTATTATTTAGTTTAGTTTTTATTTATTTATTTTAATTTTTTATAATATTTTATTTTAGAGTTTAGGTTTTCTTTTATTTATTTTATTTTAGATTTAGTTTAGTTTAGGTTGTTATTTAAGGTTTAGGGTAAAGTTTAGGTTTAGAGGTTTAGGGTTAGTGGTTTTTTAGTGTTTAGGTTTATGTTTAGGGTTTAGTGGTTTAGGTTTAAGTTTAGGAGGGTTAACTTAGGGAGTTTAGGTTTATTTTTAGGTTTAGGTTTAGGGTTTTAGGTTTAGTTGGGTTTGTTACAGGTTTCTGGTTATATTTTTATGGTTTTGGTTTATGATTTAGGTTTGGTTTAGGGTTTTATTTTAGGGTTTAGGGTTCTATCGTAAACCCTAAACCCTAAATCATAAACCCTAAACCTTAAAACCCTAAACCTTAAACCTTAAAACCCTAAACCCTAACCCTAAACCTTAAACCCTAAAATCTACAACCATAAACCATAAACCTCAAACCATAAACCCTAAACTAACCCTAAACCATAAACCCTAAACAAACCCTCAACACTCAACCCTAAAATAACCCTAAACCCTCAGAATGGGAAGAACCTTGATGGCAAGAACATCATCCAACTAGCTCTAAATCATGCAAGGGAGGCAAAGGCGAGCAGCAGATAGTGGTGGGATCTGGAGGTTGGTGGATATGGAGGTGGTGGTCGGAGCAGGGTGGTATGGAGGTGGGAGGAGTGACAGGTTACAATCGTGGTGGGAGGAGAGATCATATAATGGATCCCACCGCCAAGAGGGGGTTGATGGAAACTAGAGAAACCAAGAATGACCAACATCTGCTACTTATGGAACTCTTTACAAAGAGATGGTTCAACTTATCTAGGGTTTTGATTTTCTATGGGTGCTCATTTTTTATCTATGTCATTGCTTGTGTCTTAAAAGTTGGGATGCTACTTGGTTGATGAAATTGAAAAGAATAAATGTTGAATAAATTTGTTCTCTATCAAAAAAAACTTAAATCTTAAACCTTAAACCTTAAACCCTAAATCTTAAACTAAAACATAAACACTAAACCTAAAACTTAAACCCAAAACCCTAAAGCCTAAACCCTAAACCTTAAAAACTCTAAACCCTAAACACTAAACCCTAAACCCAAAATCCTAAACCGTAAACCTAAACCCAAATCCTTAAATCCTAAACCCTAAACCCTAAACCCTAAACCCTAAAACCCTAAACCATAAACCTAAACCCTAAACCCTAAAACCATAAACCCTAAACACTAAATCCTAAACATTAAACCCTAAACCCTAAATTTTAAACTAACCATAAACCCTAAACCTTAAACTAACCCTAAACCCTAAACCCTAAACCATAAACCTTGAATAAAGTTTTCATTAGGAGTAGATCTAAAGAATGACCTAATCCTAACATAGTTAAGCTAAAGAAAATGACTTCAAGAGACTTTCCTTGACTAATGATTTGAATACAAACCCTAACCCTAAATCATATTATATTACCATATATTATAGTATAATGTAGCATCATATATTTGAGCATATATTGATGTGTTTTGGATGTTATAAGATGTTTTGAAATGTTTTAGTATATTATGGTATTGTTCTATAGTCTATATTAATCTAAATCATAATAATGTTTAATTAATAAATCACATGATGAAATTTGTTAAATTTGAAGTGGGAATTAGGTTGTAGTACCAAAGGTGTTCTGTGCCACTTGTAGTTTAAAAAGTAAGATTTTATATTCAAAATAAATATTATATGTTGTAACATAGCATAGCATCATATATCACAATATATTGTTCTGTGCATTTTAAATTCTTTCAAGATATACAATCATGCAAATGAGCCTACACTAGCATTATTTATAAAATGTTGATTTAGACTTTAAAATGGTGGAATTTGGCCAAATTCATAATAGGTAGAGCATGACATCATAATATATTATTTTAATTTAAAATTTGTAAGTGATACGACTAAAATATATAGTTTTTATTGTTTAGACTAATTTTATGATTTTTTATCTTAAGCAATCCCTTGTGATGTGATATGCAATATAATATAATAAAATATGTTTGTGTATTATGATATAGGATGCCATAACATAGTGTAGCATCATGCATTATAGCATACTTTTGTGTATTACTACTTGTTATTTAACATATTTTAGTATCTTATAGTATGATGTAGTAGAGTTTGTACTAGTATAATTCATAAAAATACTGATTTATAGGCTAAGATGATGAGATTTGGCCAAATTTAAGGTAAGATTTAAGGAACATCATTGGGGGTGTGCTATGGTGTGTCATTTAATCAAAAGAATGGAATTTTGCATCCAAAATAAATGTTCTTTTTTCAACCAAATTTTATAATTATTTTTTCTTAAAGTGATTCATTTTAAGGTGTAATGTAAGATAATATATTATATGAAAGCATACTAAAATATAATGTACATAACAATATAACTTCACATATATATGAATGTAGTGGTGTGTTACTAAATATTATTGTATATTTTAGTATGTTTTACTTTTGTTATAATGCATTGGGTAAAAACTCATAAAAATATTAATTTGAAGGTTGAGATGGAAGAATTTGGCCAAATTCACGGCACACACCAAAATTATGCTATTTTGTGCCATTTCTAATAGAAAAATAACAATTTTACATCCAAAATAAACATTATTCATATATTAAAAATTTTTGTTATTTGTTCCTTTTAAGTGATTCTAATGAAGTATAATGTTAGATAATATATTATATTATAGCAAATTATGATATAACATCATATATATAATATAATATAGTGTGTTTATTCACACTATAATATGTTTAGCATGATATTGTATAGTTAGTTTGTGCTTGCACCATCCCAAATCATAAAATGTCGATTACAATGTTAATATGATGTAATTTGAAGAAATACATTGTTAGGCTTTGGTTGAAGTATTAAAGGTGTACATAAGAGAAGAAATAATATTTGATGAGAATTCCATGTCAAGGACATGGAGGGAGCTTTGCTAGGGGATCACTAATGCATTATACATGACATGTGAGGGGTTTATGTTGAGGGCATAGAAGAAGAAAATCTATTGGGGATAAGGTTTGAATTTGATTTGATTATATGATTTCAGGAAAGAAGATCTGCTAGGGATAATAATCTATAATCCAGGATTAAGATCAATCAACTTTAATTTGTTTTATTTTAATTGATGTGGAGGCATCTAGAGATATGGGCTCGAGTCCAATGGGATGGGATATGAACCTTCCACCAAGGAAGTAGGTTCGGCCATCTATGATTGGGATTTGAGTTTGATTTCATAGATTTGTTTAGGTTTGTATCTATTGGGGATAATAGTTTGGGTGGATTTCTTTGATTTAGACTCTACTGGGGGAGTTAGTTTAATTTGGTTCCACTAGGGACTTTGGTTTGGAATTTGATTTATTTGCTTGACTTGTTTATATATGATTTCTCCATTGGGAGAGTGTGATTTAACTATTGGAGAAAATCACAGGGTTTAATTTAATCTGAGTTAATGTATAGAACTTGTCTGTGCAATAGACCCACCGAGAAGGCTATATTAGCCTTGACCTACCTCGTTTACAAATCCAAATGGATAGTCTACTGCTGTGAGCAAGCCAACCTAAGGGGTTGCCTTTCAGTATGCAATGACTATGCTAGGAAGAAAGTCTAGAAAACTTACATTTTCCAAAGTGACTGTTGGATGCACAATTAATCGAACCTGACCAAGGGCGACTACTGAGTGAATGTCACTGGGGACTTATTTCAACTCAAAAGTAGTAAAGATTAATTTTATCTTTATTTCATGTGATTTGATATGGTTTGTTTGGTTTAGTTTGATTTTGAATTGAGGGCATATCTGCAGGGGATGTGAGCTCTGTCAAATTTGATAGATTTAATTTATGGACCATGTTGATGTACGATGGACCCACTGAGAAGGGGCTATATTGGACTTATCATATCTTAGATTTACAAATCCAAAGGGATATTCTACTGGCCATGGGGTAGAGCAAGCAAACCTAAAGGGTTGCCTTTCGGTGTGCAATGTGCTAAGAAGAAGGCATAGCAGACTTACATCTTCTAAAGCAAGGAACAACTGCTAGGGTGACCTATTGGTAGCACAACAAATCAAACCCGACTTAGGTGATTACCGAGTGAATGTCGCTAGACTTATATCAACTCAAGAGTAGTCACAATTCCTATAGGAGTTTTGCATTACGCCTAAAGATAGATGACCGCTGGGAAAAGGTACTTAGGTGTCCTCCTAATCCACAAGTGAATATATATTTTTTATATATTTGTGTGGACCCTATGAGGGACCACACGAAGGGGCTATGCCTGACCTATCTTAGATTTATCGGAAAGGGAGAATCACATCCACGATGGATTCTCCAACCACAAGGGTGGTTACTAGAATGAGGAATAGTCCAACTGATAGTAACTCGAGTAATATCTAAATAGGGTCAAAGGACGCGTGATCCAAATATAGTGCCCATAGGGAGATGTTGCTAGGGCATTATCCTAAGGAAAAGCCTATAGGTGTACAGACCAACTCAAGGAGAAAGCATAACAGACTTACATCTACCATATGGTATATCCTAAGGTGCAGAACCAACAAACCTAAGGTGTATCCAATTAGTGGTGTATCCAGCATAGTGAGAACCAACCAACCTAAGGTGTCATTAGTGTGCAACAATTAATCCGGAAAGAAAGCATGTAGGCTTACAACTTTCCAAGCAGAACTAATCATCAGGATAGTCTGTCATCGGGATAGATGCTATCTGACCTAGAGCGACTACTAAGCGGGGAGCCCCGAGGAAGGACTGGACCCAAACTTGAAGCAATCATGAGGGATGGAGCCACTAGGGACTTATCCTCCCCCCATAGTTAGTGTAAGGCTAATCCAAGAAGAAAATGTAGTAGACTCACATCTTCTTAAATGAAGCCAACATGAGGTAGCTTACTGGCCATGCGGTAAGGCCTACCAAACTAACAAGGCACTTGTCGGTGTTCAGTGGCCAAGTAAGGATGGAAAGCATAGTAGAATTACATCTTCCAAAAGAAGAAGACCACTGGGTGACACATTAGCAAGGTAGCATGTCACCTTTAGACAAACCGAGTGAGTACCAGGTTATCTCAACTAGTAGCCCGAGGCAAAATATATATGTGTTTTATTTATATGTGTGTGTATTTTATGTGTTGTGTCGAATGAATGATGATGCTATGGTTCTTTTCAACTACCCTAAACACATTATGGTGGATTCACAAATAAGAATACTTTCAATATCTAAGAGATTGAATTCAAAATGGAATTTTCATTGATGATAATTATTTTAAAAAATGATTTATAATATTTATTTAAGTAAAGCCCATCGATTGGATGCATTAGGCGCTCTCTTTATGATTAATAAGCTGATAAGATCCTCCGTGGTAGGCCTTTTCTATGACAAAAGGGCCATCCCAAGTGGGTTCAAACTTTCCTCCCATCTTACAACGGACAATAATCAATCTTCTTAAAACTAAACTAAGCTCTCTTACTTGAAAAGCTATAGGATGGACCAACTTATTGTGAGTTTGAATCATTTTAGATTTGTACAACTTGTAGTTTTAGAATGCCCGTAGGCATTTCTCCTCCAAACTTTTAAGCTCTTCTAACTGCAACTTGGCATACTACTATATTGTGATCTTGCTACCCATAACTATCCTTAGTGATGGGAGTTTAACTTCTAATGGTAGAACAACTTTGGACCCATATACTAAGGAGAAAGAAGTAGACTAAGTTGGAGTTCTATATGTGGTACGGTAGGCCCACAAGGCTTCAACTAACTGCTCAAGCCACTATCGCTTATTATTGTCGAGTGTCTTCTTTAATATTTGGATGAGAGTTTTGTTGAAGGATTCTACTAAGCCATTTTTCCTTAGTTGATGGTAAAATTTCTACAAGCTATGTCTCGCAAAGTTTTGATCTTGGTCCTCTTGAATGTAGTACCATTATCGATATAATTCATCGAGGTACTGAACCTATATATGATATGGTTTCTAAAAAATAGAGTACCGAGATGACCTCTCTCAATGAAATCTTCACCCATTTAGAAAAGTAGTCAAGATAAGCTAAGATGAACATGACCCTGGAAGAAGGAGGAACAATCGGACCCACTATGTCGGTATCCCAACACTCGAATGGCCATGATGACAATGTAAGATGTAGAATGTTGGGTGGTTAGTGTAGGATCACACCATTTATTTGACAATGGTGGCATCGCCTAACCATATCCATGCAATCTTTGATCATCGATGACAAGTAGTATCCTAGTCTATTGATCTTGGCATTCATCTTCAGACTGAATTGGTCGGCTCCACATAATCCTGAGTGTATGTCGGTCACGATCTTATGGGCTTCATGCTGGTCTAAATAATGTAACCACATATGATCAAAAGTTTGCTGACACAAGACACCATCCATAAGAGCATAGGAAAGTGCTCTCTGCTTAACCTGATGGGCATAGGACTTCTCTTGAGGTAGTTTGTCTTTATTTAGGTAATCCATGAATGGTTGCGTCCAATCTAACTCCTCATCCTTCATAGTAATGGCAACTTCCCCTTCAAGAGAGTGCTTTTTGATAAGTTCAATATCAATAAGGGATAAGACTTATCTATTTTGGCCTTTATTGATATGGGCACATCCTCTAAACATGCCAACTCCTTGGTAAGCTTGGCTAAAGCATATGCTATGATGTTCTCTCCTTGAGGAATCTTATAAATGGTAACCTCTAAGATTTGGGCCAACAACTATTACTTATATGTGATGGAGCTTAGGCTTTATAACCTTATAAGACCCAGCAATTTGGTTGATAACTAGCTGAGAATCCTCAAAGATGTTGATGTTCTGAATGTTTAGAGTAATGACTAACTCTAGAGCATGAGCCTCATATTAGCTTCATTGTTGGTACAAGGATTGACATGATGTGAGAATCTCATCACATCATCAGGTTAAGAGAGAATTATTCCTACCCCTACCTTTCCTGGAATAGTAGATTGTGGTTCTTCTCTTCTTTAAGAGGAAGTCGAACCATCAAAGTATATCTCCCAGTGGTGAATGCTTGTATACCCTAAGTTCAAGATTTGTTCATTGGGGAGATCATCACTAAGCAGAGAGTTAGCAGAAAGTGGGTGTGTTGCTAAGAAACTTGCTAGTGGATGTCCTTTAACCGCACATATGGGTTTGAAGGTACTGCCAAACTGTAAGAGGATCATGGACCACCATTACAATTATCTGGATAGCATCGATTGTGTCATGAATACTATAATGGATTGATTCTAGAAATTAAGTTCACCTTACGAGGAAGCATGTAGTGTTGTAGCTTTTGGGATGCAAAGGTTAAAGCTAGGCAATGCTTCTCAATGGTGTGGATAAATAGCCTCTGGATTAGGGATTAGATGAGAGGTAGTAGAGTGTATTTTTCTTCCCTTCATCATTGGCCGAGGCAACAAAGCACCAAGGAGTCATCTAACGCAGCAATGTAAAGTATGAGCGCTTGTTGGATAGGCTGCTAGAACCTAGTGTCTCTGGCAATGCTTGGTGTCTTTGAAGGCATGCTCACACTTTTCATCCCACTTGAACTTGGCATCCTTTTGATAAACGAGAATGTCGACATCTTCCGATATTGGATATAAAGTGTCTTAAATATACCAACCACTTTTGGAATGATGTGAGTTGAGTTAAACTTTTGGGGTGGAATTTATAATATCGACTTGATCGATTGATTTTGACTCCTCGGTGACAACAAACCCAAAGAATTTTCTTGAAGGTGCTCCGAATGCACACTTTAGTGGGTTCATTTTGAGGTTAAATTATCTTAACTATTCAAAACTACTCAATTCAAAGAGATGGTCTTCCTTTTCTACTTTTGGCCATGAGATCATCGACATAGCACTCAACTTGATGATGAATAACTTCATCAAAGATGAGTCATAGCTCGTATATGTAGCACCAAAGATTTTATGGTTGAAAGGCATGAACTTATAGCAATAGATCGATGTGGTTCTAAAAGTAGTGTTTCTTTCAACTTTAGGCCATCTTTATTTGGTTATATCTAGATAAGCCATCCATGAAAGAGAAGGTCGCATGAGAATATCCACCATCACCCTCAGATTGGTAGTGGAAATTCATCTTTGGACATGCCTTATTTAAATCCCTAAAATTGATGCATATGTGAATTTGGCCATTCTTTTCCTAACTAGATGTCAGCTAACTAGGTATTTTTCTTCCTGGATGAAGACAACATCGATCAGTTTCTTGACTTCATAAATGACTTATTTTTCTATGTCTAATCGCATACATCTAGGAGCTTGCTTGATAGGGTTAGTAGTAAGCTCTATTGCTAGTTTATGGATTGCTACGTTAGGAGCTTATCCATGCATCTCTTCATAACTCCATGCGAAGAAGTCCTTAAACTCAGCCAATAGCCTAACTAAGTCATTGGTTTCAATTTCATTCAACAAAGAATTGATGTATGTCGGATCATCTTCACTCTTAAGTTGATTTCCTCATCAATGGTTGACTTGATCTCTTCAACTCATGCATCTTTGACTTCAAAATAATTTGGATCATCAAGTTTCTACAGCCTCATATGAGTTAATATGATTTGAAAAGAACCTATCGATTTCAAATGATTGGTGATGACTAAGCAATCGTCATCATTGATCACCCACTATACCAAATCCTAGTCCTAGTCTTGAGAGCTTTTGCATTTGTTCTTCCATATTCTTTCGAAGTAGTCAGACTTATGCTTTGACCAAGTATGTGGGATTAACCCTTTCTTTGCTAAATTATGAACACAAGGCAAGTACCAATCAAAAGGTAATTCTATTAAATCTTTATATGAATCATCCTCAAGTTCTACATCAACTTCTTGACTTGAGGATGATGCTCCTAGAAAGAACCTATGAGTCTTCACACTTGTGGATGACTTAGGGGCTTTCTTAATTACCAAACCCTTGGCTTTTTGAGAGGAAACTGGGGTTAGAGCTAAGGTTCCCAACTGATGCCTAACTGTTTCACATATAGACTTGGATACACTTATGCTTTGCTTTGAGTCTGCCTTCCCCATATGGCTCAAGTGTCACCCCAAGAGAATCTATCGAGAAGATGGTGCTAACCATATAAGACTCTACCTTGAACTAGATTCTAAGTCTATATGGATAGGGTGTACTAAGATGGGACATATCTTCTATTGGGTGGCCAATAAAGAGGTTTTCCACCTGGACCTCAATTGGCCTCTTCCTCTGTCTACTGGAGGTCAGGTCATCCTACCTATATGTTCAAATGGAGTAACAAATTGTTGGTGGAATCTAATGTCAGGCTCCACTTCCTCCTCCAAGTATATTTCAGCTCCCTTTTTTTTTGCTTTCTCTTTTCTTTTCTTTCTTTTTCTCTTTCCTTTTCTTTTTATTTTTCTTTTTCTTTTATTTTTAAACTTTGGCCAAGTTCAGAATAGACTTATTGATTTTGAGGGAGGTAGTACATCCCAATATATATGTCACCTCATAAATTGTAAATGGCTTGAGATCTCCTTTGACACGAAGATGATCCCACCTCTCACAAACTTCATACATGATGTAGAGGGTGGAACTATGTTGTTCTCATGTATCCATGGTCTCCCAAGCAAAGTGTTAAGAAGTATCCAGATTATAATGTGAAACTTAGCTTTCTAATCATCTATCTCCAAGGACAACACTATGGAGCCTAAGGCCCGCTGACCTCACTTTTGGAGTGTAGATTCAATCTTCCCATCTTAGACTTAGAGTCTTCTAGACACTAAGACTTCCCTAGTCATAAGACACTTACAATAAAACACTTAACCTAAGCTTAAAGACTTAGAAGGTTTAACCATAGGATTAGGTTATGTCGTAGGGATTAAGATAATGCACCTACCCTACAACTGAAATCCAATCCATGTTCACCTTCTCAAAATAAACCTCAAGTTCAATTAAAACATAAAATTCAAATCCAAATCCAAACCCAAATTCCAAAACCAAAAGATTAAAGCTCATGTTCAAATCTAAACTTGAAACCCTTCTTAAGCCATATGACCTATCTCATGAACTTAGCCAAATCTTAATCCAAATCAATCCAAAATCAATTGATTTTCTCATAATCAATTTATATCTTCAATCATCTTCCTAAATTTAAATCAAATTTACATTCAAATGATCAAACTAAATCAAACTAAAAATTAATTAAAACCCTTCCTAAGCCATATGACCTATCCCATGGATTTTGCCAAATCTTAATCCATATCAAGTCAAACTCAATTGATTTTCTACAAATCAATCATATTTTCAATCATATTCACAAATTGAAATGAAATATACATTTAAATCATCAAAACTAAGTCAAACTAAATGAAAATCCAAACCTAAGCCACATGACCCACTTTGGACTTAGCCAAATTCCTTCATTCCAAAACCCAAATTCAATTTATTTTTACATGAATTAATCATACCTTCAATCATATTCACAAATATAAATGAAATCTACAATCATCAAGCCAAACCAAAATCAACCCAAGTCAAACCCAACTTAACCCTTTTGACTTGAAATGTTCAAATGAACCAAAACCCATTTAAACCCAAGTCAATTGCAATTGAATTTATATATCAATCCCAAATCCATATATAAACTCAACTAAATCAAACACAACCCAAAATCAAGCTAACTAAACCCAATTGGTCCACTTCACCCCAAAGTGGCCAATTTTGACCTATTTGAGCCAAGTTCTAATCCTACCCAAATTGGATTGAACCAAGCCCATCAAAACTTCCATCATAATTGATCACCCTAGGTTGATCAATTATCAAATTTGGTCAAACCAAGTCAACTTGTCATTTGACCAAGTCAACCCTTAACCCATATGAACCCAAAAGCTAGCCAAATTACAACCTAAGCCAATTCCCTTGAAACTAATGATTCATACCAAATCAAAATTATTATTTGATTATGACTTGACTTTAATTGAGTCAAACCAAACCCAATTAGTCCTCTTGACCTAAGTTGACCCAAATTGACCTAAAGATACAAATTCAAATCAATGGCTCAAGTTCATTCCAAATTGGTTGTTGAACTTGACCAAAGCCATGATTGGACCCAATTGAACCCAATTGACCTACTTAGCCCAAATTGACCTGAAGATTCAAGTTGGCCTAAATCAAAACCAAATACAAATTAATTGAAACCAAAGCCTAAAATCATATTCAATTGGTCAACTAAACCCAAACCAAACACCAACCCAAGCCAATTTGGCCAATTTGGTCAAATTGGTTAACTTAATCCATTTGACCCAAATGAATTCAAATGAGCCAAAATCAAATCTAAGCCAAACTAAACCAAACCAATTGAACCAAAACATCCCAAATGATCATATGAACTTAACCCAACCCTTGGTTTGACCTAATTTGACCAATTGGTCAACTTGACCCAACCTAACATAATTTTACCTAAATGAGTCAAATTGACCCAAACCTAGCCAAATCAACTCCAATTGACTTGAAATTTGGGCTAACCCACTTTTGGCTCATTTCAAATATGCCCAAATCAAATCCATTGCCAAATGATCATTCTACCTTTGGGTCAAGGGCATCACATGAGACAAATCACCCAAGTAAGTGTTCATTTCCATTCCTTGGCCACTTGGTACTCTTCTAATGGTCCACTTAAGCACCTAAGACACTACCCAACCTGACCCAAGGGGTGGTTGAATCATCCATGACTCATGGGATGTGAAATCAGCTTACCCTCCCCATTGGAGCATTTAAAACCCATAGGAAACCCATGATTCTCTTTAGCCACACCTTCAACCAACCAAGATGAGCCAACTACCTCCTCCCGCCACCCATGACTCCGAGATGGTCGATGGCCATTAGAAGCAAAACCCAATCCCACCATCCGACAGATGAAGGGGTATACACCCCTCTTTCCACTCAAACACACACAAAAATTAATCCTTAGAGCCTTATCTACCCAAGACGAGACACTAGAGCCATTTCCTAAGCTCCCAAGCTCATTCCTCGATCAGAAAATACCATTCTTGTTCGTCTTCAAATAGGACACTACCATTTCCAACATAACTTCGTCATTTCTTCATCAAACTCAAATTAACTTTGCGTGTACCTTCCCTAGGCCTCGTAAAGTAAGAACGAATCATCTTCCAAGCTTCCCAAGAATCAGAGGTGTGACTTCAATCAAAGCCCAACTCCAAATCATCTGTTCATGGCCTTCCAAGTGAACAATGAGGAATTGATCCAATGGCTACTCAACAGGGCTTCATCTCCACTCTATGACGCTTCTTCAATTATTTGAGCCGCCAGTCTTGATCTTCTGTGAGGTATGCTTCCCAAAATAATCCTTAGGCAAAAATGGGTTGGAGCTTTTTGAAGAAAACTTGCTTCTCGTGTGATCTTGATCGTTGGATCCCCTCCGATCAATGTTGTGAAGGTGTGGAATTCTTGAGTTGATTCGGTAAGCTCGATCAAGTGAGCAATGATGGACTAACTCACTCTCCCTCACTCATGTTAAATCACACACCATCCATTCTATGTAATTGGAACAATATTAGATTAGATTAAGATTGATCCGATTTAATCCTATTAAGCCGCGGAGATTAATCTCATCCATCTTAAATCTTATGATGGAGGAGAAAGTATGTCCGCCACCACGAAAAAGTATAAGTAGCTAAGCTAATCCACATGTGGAAAGCATGTTATCACCATAGCCAACAAGATTAGGCTTTAATTTAGATTAATAAATCATTTTAATAGCTAAAACTTCTAAAAATCATTAAAAATCATTAAAAATCATAGATAAATAAAAAAATGCAAAAAAATACTTATTTTAAAGGTATTTCAAAGGAGAATTAATTAAAAATTATCTTAACTAATTTTAAGTAGTAATTAAGGATTAATTAAAGTTTAATTACAAAATTAATTAGGTTAATTACTTCTTAATTACTTGAGCAATTAATACCAAATTTTGTGAGTTAATTTAATGGGATGACCTCTACCTCCCATAATTTTCTTGGGATTTATTAATCAATTAATTAGGAAAATGGACTAACTAAACCTTAACTACTCTTTTAAGTAAATTAATGATTAATTAATCCCATGAAAAGTAACAAATTGGTTAATTAAGTTTATTAATCATTGTTCAATAGTATGTGAACTAAGGAATAAGGTTGGGCCCCTTTCCTTAAGTTTATTTCACCCTTTTTTAAAATGAAATTAATTAATATTTAACTAATTAATTAAATCACGTAATAAAATTGAAATCATAATCACTAATCTTAACTAATTAAATCATGGGGTAGATCTTTAGGTGTATAATAACCTAAAGGTGTTTAATGAAATTATAGTTAGTCTACATGTGTGGAAAAACCAATAGAGTAATTAATTAAGTCTCTTAATCTAATTAACTATTAATAATGAGCCAATTGCATTAGGCCCCTTTTATATCCTCAGATCATTGTAGGTTTATTCTCCATGCATATCATGTTGGCTCATAATTATTTAGTTAATTACTTTAAGGTGACATAGGTAAGGGTAATTAATTCATCTAATTAAGGGTTCTTCAACTTAATTAACCCATAAAATCAACTTAATTACATTTCCTTAAATTAAATCAAATCACTAATGTGGGAAATGGGTTTAAAACAACAAGTGATGATTTCTCTTCTACTCTTAAATTAAATCAAATCTAAAACTTAATTAATAAAGAAGCTTTGGTTTGCTTTAAATAATCTTATTTGATTTGATTGCCTTAAGAACTAGTTTGGTTGAATTAATCACATGCTTATATTTGATTGTCCTCTTCCAATCATGTTAAATTTGGTATGTCATTTGAATTCATGCATCCATCTTTTAAAATCAAGTAAAATAAAATGGATTTCTTTTATGTACATGTGTTGATTTAATTTAATATATGTGTGGAAATTATCACTATTAAATCCAAATGTATTTTTCAAAAGCTTATAAATGAATAATAATATGTGTTATGATGATAGTTATAAATACATAATAAATGCATGTGGTTATAGCTTAAGTGTATGAATGTTGAGTTCTTTTTCCTCTATTCATGTGATTTATATAATATTGAATGGTAATGGGTATATAGTTTGGACATCCGAACATGAGGCTTTAGCTAGCCCAAGAGGTCATTTGATTACCTCACTTTTTCGGTTTAACAACAGATACCCATTTGATTTCATTCTTATGTATTTCAACATTAGAATTTGGATAAAGCTTTAATTCATATATATAAATGATTCAATCAAAAAAATATAATCTTTGCATGGTTTTCTTTCCCTAATTTATGCATACATCCATGTGTGTCCAAGAAAACAAGTATATAGTCTGAGAAGAATATGAGGCTTTAGTTAGCCCCAAGGAGGTCATTTGATTACCTCACTTTCTTTAATGACACCTACTTGTCTATCTTTGTACATGTATATGTATATGTGATTAGTGAATGAAAATCCCATTTTGCATTAAAATTGCATGCATTCATAATTAACTAAGTGGTTGAATTAATTAGCCATATTATTTGGAGCTTACTCATATGTTCATGTATACAAATTTATATATGTTTGAATGCAAATGGGTATATAGTCTAGACATCCTTGAATTTTAGCTAGCTCCAAGGAGGTCATTTAATTACCTTTCTTGGTTTAATGGCACATGCCTATTTAATTTCATTTTTATATCCTTTTTTATAAGAATTCAGATAAAGTTTTAAATTAAAATGTTTAAATAATTCATTCAAATAAATTATAAATTCTAAACATGCACATAAATTCATCATTTAAGTGTGCTAAAATATGTTGCATGTATAGATACACTTAAGATTAAATCATATGAATGTTACATGTGATGGAAAGGAATGATTTAATATATGTCATGTGGTAGTAATTCAATTAAATTAATCATAAGATGCCTTTCATTTTGAATAGGATTATTTAAAGTGAACCTAAACTTAGCATTAATTAAATCATTTAATAAGCCATTCACTAAAGAGAACTAAATCAAATTAATATATTTTAGAAAGTGACTTAAGGTAGGGCTGAAAGAGGGAAATCCTCTTTTCCTCTCTTTATAACATTTAGTTGCTAAGTGTAATCAAATGAAAAAAAAAAAGAAAACACAAATTAAAATTCTCAATTCAATTAACTAGTTCAAGTGAAATCAACCTTTCATGTTAAATTGAATCCTTCTACACTTAGATAATACAACACTAATGCCTAACAACTTACCACACAAGCACACAATTAGAATTAAGTCACCACTTCTAGCTCTAAGTTAAGACAGTGTATGGTGTGATGTATGTTTTATTTTATGATGTATTATTTTTGATTGAATGTTAGGGTGTATGCTTCGTAGACTAGATGATAGGCCAATATTAGCCTAATCATGTTTTATGCAGGGATTATGCTTAAAGGATGCTTAAAAATAAATGTGAATGCTCTTTTTGTAGGTTGCTTAAATACTTAAGAATAATTCAAGTTAGGATTGGCATAGTTACCCATGTGTAAGGTGCTAAGTCCAAATTATTAATACAACTGCTTGGGATTATATGTATATTTAGCTAACCTCTATTTTGTAGGTGTAGTTAGATTTACTTTTCCCATAGAAATGTAATTTTTGTAATAGGAATTAGGATTAGTGCTATGGGGGATTAGGATAAGCAATGGCCAGAAGGCTTTGTCCAGGGGTGCCCTATGATGCCTTTGAAGTAAGCACCATCCAAATCAAAGAAGGAACCAAATCAAAAATAGAGATATTAAGAAAGAAGACCCTCTTTTTAATAAAATTATTATAATTATTCTTTCATATGCTAGGTTGGGTAGAGTTCGGCTACCCATCTTTTCTCTCTTCGGGTTGTATGTCGGTACCCGACCGCACTAACCTTTTATTCTTTTATGACAGTTTATATAATTGTTTGATGTTTTGTTTAGATTGTGTATTAAGATAACATGATTTTCATAGTTTCATAAATGATTAATGCTTTAATGTGTGGCTTGGATTAGGCTCTTAGGATATAAATAATTTTTCTACCCAACTAATCACATATAACTAAATTTTAAACAACTCATAACCTTATCATAAAGCCTAAGACATAAATAAGATAATTAAAAGATTTAGCAACCCCTTACCTGTATGGGTGTATGTTTCACATCATTTGTGCATATTCTTTCTCTCTTGAACATGAAGGATCTCCATCCTTGGACGACAAAGGAATGCTTGACCTGTGAGGGCATCCCTTGTGGTGGAGAACACCTTCTTCTAGCTGATTTAACCCATAATGTATTTCATCATGCATTTAGGCATAAGAAATCCTAAAGAAAATGATCTATCTAAAATGAAATAAAATTTCAAAAGATTTTGTATCTATGATTAAGTCATATGATCATGTCACTCATGCTCTAGTCTCTTAAGGAGTGCTAGACTTTAGTCTCTTCTTATTAAATAACTACCTATCTTGCAATTAATAAGACCTACTACATGGTTTTAAAATGTAGAGTTAGTTGGTCAGTCCGTAAGTGGACAATTTATTCTCTTATGGAGGTAAACCCTTATGTCCATATGTCGCTTAAATTTAGGTCATGCTTTAGCTCATACTAAAGCTCCCTAGATTTAGGATAAGAGGTAGCTATTTCCTTCAGGCTATGGGCATAAATCCTCACCTCTTGGGCATTCCCACAACCTTGTGTTGGTGGATTATGAGCCATAATAATCTAATTAAATTTCAACTCAAAACATATAAATCTCCTCAACTTCAAAAATATAAAGTCCAACCATAGGATTGGTTGGAATGCTCACTAGGCTTCATAGTTTCATGAGAATTTCCTACTTATTTCATTTAGATTCAAAAAATAAGTCTTTTCTTTGAACTTTCCCAATTGATTTTCCAAATACAACAAGTCATTTCATAGTCTAACATTGAAATCATTACAGCTGATAATTGCCTACTTTAATCGAGAGTATTGTTAGAAAATTTCATTTCCTAAGATGTAATTAACTATGGAGGCTTGTCTCCATAGGGAACTTAAGAACCTTTTTTAATATAAACCCTACTTAATTCATCCATGTAAAGTAGGGGAAAAATCTCTGGTACATTTGAAGACCCATTATGCCTTAGGAGTCCTTATTATGTGATTAGGTCCATTGTAGGGTGATGCCTCTATCTTTCGAGATAGTATATCATACCTCAATGTTGTACCCAATCACCTCAAAAGTACCCCTATGATCCATGGTGTCCCTCTCCATACATTTAAAATAAACACCACAAGGCCCTCTTTGTTCATTGAATCCTCAACATCATCTTTTCTTTTGAGTTTAGAGATGTCGATCCTCAAGTAGTGGTTTTAGACTCATAATGTTGAATGATACACCTGGTCAACCAGACTGATAGCCTAGATTTGCCAACATCCAATCGTAATGTAAAGAGGTTGTGCTCGATCATCCCTAGGAGTAAGTCTTCATCGCAGAATGTAACTCCTAAGATGTCTTTCGAGTGGCATGCCTCCTTTTAGTAGTGGTCAGCTAAGCTAAGCATATCTCTAGATCAAGTAAGGCCTTGATTAGAGGTTCTCTCATCTATTTGGATAAGACAAGGGCATCGTATATGCTTAACTTAGCTGGAAACTTTATAAGGTGAGCTAGGACATTGTAATCAACTCTAGCTTGGTCCTCCACAAGTATATCCATGGGTGGAGCATCCTATAGAGGGGCTTTTTTCTCACTGGAACCAATGACTTGCTTTCCTTATCAAGGTGCTACCCAGAGGTAAAACTTTGCCACTATAGATATTGACTTTAGTGACATCTTGAAAAGATGAGCTTGTGGAAAGTTCTACCTTCTTCGGCATACCACAGCCTTCTCCTATGGGATCCTCGAGTCAGACTCTAAGTCAATCTCAAGAGGTGAACCCGACACTAGAAGAAAGGATAGCTCTAAATCAAAAGGAAAGAATCGAACTATTAGAGCTATTTTTTTTATTTAGACTTGAGAGAGCTTTCAATAGAATAAAATCAAGAGCATCAAAAGTAGACAATATATAAGTAGAATCTTTCATTAATTTCTTTGGGTGGAGGTACATGATAGAAATGAAGTAAAGTAGGAGTAAAGGATTTAGTTCCCTTATCCATAGATACAATCTTGAAGTTGAAGAGGAGCTAGAAGAAGAGGTGGTAGCCGCATGGAGGAAGTATTGGACTCAAATGGTGGCTACGCTCGACTATCCCAAACAAGTATGGTGACTCATCGCTGTTGCCACCCCTCCCCGAAGTTATCCTTGCAACTAGCAAACCTTGATGTTGGAGGTTTGAGCAACTTCATGCACTTGCAAGGAAAGCTTCTTGATCTTAGAAATGATCTTCTTAGAGGTTTGGGATAGGGAGATATCTTAACCTTCTTTGGTCTTAAGCAAGTATCCCAAGGATTACTCAAAGAACCGATGGTTGTTCTAATAAGTATTCCTTAGGGATAATTATGGCTCTCAACTTGTAGTTGTGCTCAAGATAGTCCTTAAAAGTGATACAATCCTCTAAGACATGGCCTAACATGCGGTGGTAGGGGCAATAGCTAGGATCATCATTCTTGCCCACTTTGTCCGACCGTTTAGGCTCTAGTAACTGGAAGTTAGGTTTCTTTAAGAGATTCTTAAAGATTTTCCTAACTACCTCTCCCTTGAATGAATATGACTTATCCAATCTATCAGCAAGAGTAGTGGAAAGTAGCTACCTATGGATAAATACCACCGCTATAGGCTACAGGTGGTGGAAATCATCATGGTGTGGCCTGTGATGATGGTCGAGGTGGTGGAAGAGGAGGCAAAGGAGGCTACAGCTCGTAGTCTCATACTAAACTCGGTTGCTTCCCTCATCCACGACATAACTATCCCCGCTTCTTCAATCACCATCTGCTTGGCCTAGGATTGGTAAAGCTTATTTCCTCTTATAGCTAGCCACCTTATTGATTAATTCTCGAATGTTTTGATCCCTTAAGCATGAAGCATCGGCCATGGATATTCATGAGAAGAATCTAGATAGTTGTAGTTCTCATTTCATACTTGCCACCCGAGAATGTAATCAACAAGGGACTGAGTTTCTATTTCTACAATGAGGTCGCCTATAATCACCCTCTCGAGCTCTAGCAAACCTCTGATAAAGAGGTGCTCCAACCAAGAAAAGTCTTCATAGAACCAGCGCCAACCAATCAAATGCAACACTTGATAGACTTCTAATGAAAAGGCTAAGAGGAGTGTGTCGCCATTGTGTTGCAATACAACCCTAAAGTGTGCAATGTGTTATGGATTCCCACTACCACCAAAGATCTTGAAGGATGGTGGCAGAAAATCCTAAATAAAATAAAAACTAAATAAAAACCTAAATCTAAAAAATAAACCTAAAATAAATAAAAAATAAAACCTAAACCTTAAATTAAAAAAAACCCTAAACCTAAAATAAACAAAATAAAAAAAAATAAACATAAACCTAAACTAAAATAAAATAAACTAAAATAAATAAAATCTAAACCTAAACCCCAAACTAAATAAAATAAAATAAACTAAAAATAAACCTAAACCTAAACAAAAAAAATAAAACCTAAAAATAAACCTAAAATAAAAAAAACCTAAACCTAAACCTATAAAAAATAAAAAATAAAAAAAAACATAAACCTAAAATAAAAAATAAAACCCTAAACTAAAAATAAATAATAAAATAAACTAAACTAAAAATAAACTAAACTAATAAAAAAAAAATAAACTAAAATAAAAAATAAACTAAATAAATAAAATAAAATAAATAAACTAAACTAAATAAAATACCTAAACCTAAATAAAAAATAAACTAAAATTAAACCAAACTAATTAATTAAACCTAAAACTAAAATAACTTAAACCAATCCTAAACTAAACCTAAACCCTAAACCTAAACCCTAAAATAACCTTAACCTAAACCTTAAACCCTAAAACCCTAAACCTAAAACACTAAACTAAACTAAACCCTAACCAAACCCTAAACCCTAACCCTAAACCTAAAACTAAACTAACCCTAAATCCTAAGCTAACCCTAAACCTAAACCTAAACTAAATAAAATAAAATAAACTAAAAGTAAACCTAAACCTAAACAAAAAAATAAAACCTTAAAAAAAAATAAAACCTAATCCTAAAAAAATAAAATAAAACCCTAAACCTAAACCTAAAGATAAAAAATAAAACCCAAACCAAAAAAATAAAATGAAAATAAAACTAAACTAAAAAAAATAAACATAAACATATTTCTAAAAAATAAATAAAAATAAAAAACCTAAATTGAAATAAATAAAATTAAAATAAATAAACTAAACTAAATGAAAATAAAAATAAACTTAAATAAAAACAAAAGATAAAAGAAGCTAAAATAAACTAAATAAACTTAAACCTAGGAGTTGACATAGTTTTTAAAGAATAATAAATAAAAAAATAATATTCATAAAAAAAAACCCAACCTAAGCCCTAAACTAAAACTAACTAAACCCTAAACTCTCAACTCTAAACTCTAAACCCTAAAATCCTAAACCCTAAACCTAAACCCTAAACCCTAAACCTAAACCCTAAAACTCTAAACTAACCCTAAACTTAAACTAACCCTAAACCCTAAACACAAAACTTAACCTTAAACCCTAACTAAACCAAAACCCTAAACCCTAAACTATAAACTATAAACCCTAAATAACCTTAAACCCTAAAACTTAAAACCTAAACCCTAAACCTACTAACTAAAACTCTAACCCTAAACTAAACTTAAACCCTAAACCTAAACTAACTAAAACTAACTAAACCTAAACTCAACCTAAACTAAACCCTAAATAAACATTAAACCTAAACCTTAAACCTAAACCTAAACCTAAAAAGTAAACATTAAACCCAAACTAAACTCTAACCCTAAACCCTAAACCCTAAAACCCTAAACCCTAAACCCTAAACCCTAAACTAAACATTAAAACCTAAAACCTAAACCTAAACTAAATAAATAAACCTAAAAAACCTAAACCAAAATAAAATAAAAAAGTAAAATAAAATAAAAACCTAAATTAAAACCTAAAAATAAAATAAAATAAACTAATAAAACTAAACTAAAATCAAATAAATCTAAACCTAAACTAAACTAAAAGATAAAATAAAGCTTAGAATAAAAATCAAAATAAAATAAAAACTAAACATAAAATAAAAATAAAATAAACCTAAAATAAAATAAAATAAAAAATAAATAAAAACCTAAACCTAAAAAATAAACCTAAAAATAAGACCTAAAAATAAATAAAAAATAAAACCTAAACCCTAAACTAAAAAAAACTAAACCTAAAATAAAAATAATATAAACAAAATAAAATAAACCTAAACCTAAACTAAAATAAACTAAACTAAAATAAATAAAACCTAAAACTAAGCCTAAAATAAACTAAAGCTAAACCCTAAACTAAATAAAATAAAATAAACTAAAACCAAACCTAAACCTAAACTAAAAAATATAACTTAAAAAAACCTAAAATAAAAACCTAAACTTAAACCTTAAAATAAAAATAAAACCTAAACTTAAAAAATAAAATAAAAATAAACTCCATTAAAAAATAAACCTAAACCTAAACCTAAAAAATAAACTAAAATAAAAAAGCTAAACTAAAATAAATAAAAAATAAATAAAATAAACTAAATAAAAATTAAAAAATAAAAAATAAAATAAACTAAAATAAATAAAAAATAGACTAAATAAATAAAAGAAGAGATGTTAAATCTGAATTTGTTCTCTGTTAAAAATGGAAAAAAACCAAAAACTCTAAAACCTGAACCCTAAACGTAAAACTAAACTAAACCCTAAACCCTAAACCTTAAAAACTCTAAACCCTAAACCCTAAACCCCAAACCATAAACCCTAAACTAACCCTAAATGCTAAACCCAAAACCTAAAACCCTAAAATGCTGAAAGCCTAACCCTTAACTAAAGAAAACCTCAAAATAAAATAAATAAATAAACACTAAATCAAAATAAAAGAAAATAAAAACATAAACTAAAACCTAAAACTAAACCTAAACCTAAACCTAAACCTAAAAAAAAAATAAAATATAACATAAAAACTAAACTAAAATAAAATTAATAAAAACCTAAACTAAACTAAAAAATAAAGAATCTAAATAAAATAAAATAAATACTAAACCTAAAATTAAAATAAAAAAATCTAAAATAAAAGAAAATAAAAAACTAAATAAAAACCTAAAAATAAATAATTAATAAAACCTAAACCCTAAACTACAAAAACCTAAACCTAAAATAAAAATAAAATAAACCTAAACCTAAACTAAAATAAACTAACCTAAAATAAATAAAACATGAACCTAAACATAAAATAAACAAAACCAAAACCTAAACATAACTAAATAAAATAAAATTAACAAAAAATAAACCTAAACCTAAACTAAAGAATAAAACCTAAAAATAAACCTAAAATAAAAACCTAAAACCTAAACATACGAAAATAAATTAAAAACCTAAACCTAGACCTAAAATAAAAAATAAAACTAAAACCTAAAAAATAAAATAAAAATAAAACTAAACTAAAAAATAAGGCTAAACCAAAACCAAGACCTAAAAAATAAACCAAAATAAAAAACCTAAACTAAAATAAATAAACTAAACTAAATAAAAATACAAATAAAGCAAAATTAAAATAAAAAAAATAAAATAAACTAAATAAACCTTAACCTATTAGTTTACTTATTTTTTAAAAAATAGATAAATTAAAAAAAATCATAAAAACCCCTGACCCTAAACCCTAAAACTAACCCTAAACCCGAAACCCTAAACCGTAAACCCTAAATCCTAAAACCCTAAACCCTAAACCCTAAAATCTACAAACCCTAAACCCTAAACCTTAAACCCTAAATCCTAAACAATAAAACCTAAACCCTAAACCCTAAAAACCTAAACCTAAACTAAATAAAACAAATAAAAAATCTAAACCTAAATAAAATAAAAATAAAAAATAAAAACCTAAAACTAAACCTAAACCTAAAAAACTAAAATATAATAAAAATAAAATAAACTAAACTAAACTAAATAAAACCTAAACTAAACTAAAAAAATAAAATAAACCTAAAAATAAAAGCCTAATAAAATAAAAGTCAATAAAATAAAATAATAAAATAACCCAAATAAACTAAATAAAAGTTAAACTAAAAAATAGTAAAACCTAAAACCTAAGCTAAGAAAAAAAAAAAAC